>JANHAO010000743.1:0-38056 GCA_026873985.1 Saraca asoca | reverse complement strand
GAGATCTCGATAATCACCTTAGAAGAGGATAGGAAAACTAAGTAATGCATTGAGATCTTGATGGATTGCTTGTGGCTGAGTTTTGTCTAAAACTTATTAATCATTTTAGGTATCCTTGTTATGATTAACAATAATTGGATGATATTTAGTGATCAATGATGTATTAATCTCAAGTGGTTCCTTTAGCTGGTTGCATGTTATTTTTTGTAGTTTTAGTTTGTGTTTTGTAGTAGTTTCTGTTATAGTTAGTTTCTGCCAACCCCCCTCCCCAATTTAGCTCCTAATATCATTGATATCATTATCCTAAAATGGTCCTTAGGTTCGACCTGTGTTGCTTATGCTACAAGTTAGTTTAGGTAGCTTCAGTTTATAAATTTCTAATTTGACGGCTTCGACATGCCTCGATCACACATTCCATAAGCTATCAGGGGTAGCATTGATCAAATGGACTCGTTCACTTCCATGCTCGTCACGGGATCTATTAGCCATGATTGTTCGAAAGGGGGAGCAAAGTGGTAAATGATATTTTCGAGCAAATATTCCCCAAGGTTGGACGAAGAATTAAAGTTTAATGATAGGTCAATATGGTTGCCTGAGCTACCAAACATGAAAGGAAAAAAACACAACGATGAAAACCACCTTTAAAAAGGAAGACCAAGGAAAGAACAGTCGAAAAGAGACAATTGGATAATAGTTGGAGGCATCAATAAAAAGAAAGAAAAGAGGAAAGAAAGAAAGAAGAGTCCAAATAGAGAAAGAATCACGGGTAGGGCTAAACATCGGTCTCTCTGATGCGGCCCAAAATAAGACTGGTTAGACAGGGCACAACCATCGTAAAGAAGACATCATAGTTGGCACATATTAGAAGAAAGTACAGAAATATAAGGTAAAACATCACAGAGGCAAAGGCAAGAGGTTATCTGCAGGGAATATTGATGGCAAGGCTATGTCCAGAAGAATGGCATTGAAAGAGGAGATCGTGAGCAACAGCAGCAAAGTTCATGCTGAGAGTGAGGAAGCAGTAAAGAGATTTCAGAAAGGCTAAAAGAAATTTTATAGATGAGTTAAAAAGGATCCAACAGCTAGGGGACAACTAATTGAAAGGTTTGGATGGTGATTTGTGTCGCCAAAATGGTTGTTCCAAGTCTCGAAACCTCTTGAGATGCCAAACCATCATTACTGACAGCATGAATGGCAGCTGGCCTAGGGAATCGACACGTGCTAAGCAAGTTAATTGTGTCATTCACTGAAAGGGAACGGAGCAAATTTCATAGCCTAAAATAGCCTATAATATCTTATCATTCAACCTGTAGTCAATCAATCAGGGTTAGGTGAAGAATTAACATTCGACATAGGCTATCTTAAGCCAATCAACTACCCACGCTTGGTCAAATGACCTAGAGTACAAAAACTTAATCAGACGAGAACTTTGTAAACCAATCACTCAACCAACGCATGACAAAAGGCTTGATCAAGCCTGCATGAATAACATGACGAAAACAACCACTTAGCAAGATTCTCGCTGATGTTGTCATACAGTGCAAACATGTGATAATACTTTATTCGTCCAAAACCATGCTAATTAGCATGTTCGACTCCTATATATACCAGCAAGTATCCCTCTTCTCGGATTATCTTCTGCACACTTATTGAAACTCTATTGAAATACTGACTTGATCGTCAAAGTGTGCTCGACAGACCACTTCCATCCCATGTGACTAACCTTATTGTGTTTGTAGGATACTTTACGGTTATGCTTTCGCCAATCATCCCCATTTATCGAAGAGTTCCATCTCTCACATGTCTTCTCACTTCAATTTATTGTTTTATTTTGTGATTTCTTATTTAGTTATGTATATTTCAATTTTTTTTTATATGAATCAATCAGTATCTATTCTATTTTGTATATGCATTTTCCGACGGCATGTACCATTGGATTTTTTGTATTTTATTGAAGGTCTGCATAGATTTTCAAATTATAAACGAGATCCGTCTAATTTTCATTAAACACAAGAGAAGTTTGTGTATTTAACTCTAAGTTTTATCTGGTCATTCTTTTTTTCTAATAAAATGTTGATCCTCTAATGTTATTTGTAAGAAGAAAAATAAAAGAGATTACTTTTCTGCACATATTTTTATGACCATATCTTTTGCAACATTTACATAAAGATTTTATACTTATTGTAATGTTTTTACAAAAAAGAATTACAAATTTTATGAATATAATTATAATCTTTTGCATACGTAAAATTCATACCAAACCACAAGCATCATGAAAAAGAAAAACTTAGAACAAATTCGGGTATATAGCAAAGTTTCACATGTTAACAAGAAAAATAAAATACATATACAATTTGAGACCAGAATAACCATGCCACTTTCTAAATCATGTGTGTCATTTTGTGCGATAATTATCACACACTCAGATAGTGCGTGTTTGATTATTTCATAGTTGACCGCAAAAAAAACAAAAAATAAAAAATACCCACTCCGTACATAACGCAAAAATTGAAGCATGTCATCTAATGTAACCTCTATCTAATGGTGTTAAAAAAATAAATCGGCTGGATTGGGTGATTAATGAATAGATTGATAATAATTAATTTATTTATTTATAACTTTATTAAAATTTTATATAGGTTATGCATCTATACATAAAGAATAAGATTTAATTTATTCATTTATCTATTTTATATTATTTTATTTTATTATTTTTATTTTTATTTTTATTATTTTTCTTATCATTATAATTATATTTTATTATTATTAAAAAATAATTTTTTACTGTTAAAAATTTAAATTATATTTTAATTTTATCATTAAAAAATAAATTTTTTACTATTAAAAATTTAAATTATATTTTAAAAATATTTTCTCTGTAGTACAAAATTGAATAACAAAATAATAAACTAAGAATAAAATATTTTTTATTGTCATATGTTTCCTTTTTTACCTTAAAATTTTTCTAAATATTATATATACAACATGTATAAAAATAAAAATTGAATAAATGTGATCTAAAATTGACATTTCTTTAAAATTTGAAACATGTAAAATAAAAAAAAAATTACATCTTATTTGGAATTGACATTTCTTTAAAAAAAATTGATAATTTACTAAAAATAAATAATTGACCACTAATATTTAAATAGAAAAAAAATCTAAAATTGAATATATTATATAAACAAATATTAATTTACTTTTATAAAAATTTTCAACTGCAAGTATCTTTATAAATATCAAAATGCTAAATATAATCCTTTTTACCTTACAAAAGATGCTAAGCATATTGCCTTTTTTATCCTATTACAATGTTAAATATAAATATAAAGAAATAAATAGTTATATATGGGTTGATGTAATATGACCCTTATTTAATAGGGTCAATAATAACCCGATTCACAGTTATATAAAAACTAATATAAATGAGTTATAATAAGAATAGATATGGATGAATAAATATATACAAGTCACAATTGTCAGGCCTATCAATGTGTGCGACTATGCTAGGATTTTAGAATTTATGATTTGCTTTTATTTTTCATTTAATTTAATATGATATTTTTTATTTAAGAAATATTTATTTTGAGTTTTAAATAAAATTAAGTTAGGTCGGTCATAAATATCTATAAATAGTTCTTTGATGACCCTTTTGATTCATTAAACATTATAAATAAAATTGCATTGACTCAAAGATAGATGGATTAGATAAATTCATAAATATTTATCCATTTCGCCATTTCTACTCTACACAAAAAATACTTTTATAATAAATTATTTAAAATATCATTTCAATTATAAAATTAACTGATTTTCAATGATTAATGGAAAATTAATTTAAATGCAGGTGACAAATAATTGATGAATATATAATCTAATATCTTCTTCTTTACGTTAACAATGAAGAGATTTGAACTTAAGAACTTCAGTATATTACATAAATCTCTCATTATAAACATCAGCTAGTGGTATTAAAGATTATATACAATGAATAATCTTTAATTCAAATGACATTTGATGATTTATATAAGATTTTACCTCACTTTTCATCCCGAATTTAATTATAGATTTTTGTAGTGACAAATCTTATAAAACTGTGTCTTTTTTTTCATCCCGAAATTGATTATAGACTTTTGTAGTGACTTTTTCACTCGTACCATCATGAGAAAAAAGGAAAAAGAGTATTGTATACAGCGTATGTTTACTGGAAGATATAATGTTTAAATTTTTCGTTTCCACGCTATCCAGGGAATGTTTTTCTCTTCTCTGAAACAATAGTAGGCACTAGACTTCCCTAAGTATTTGAGTAACAACTTTACTCCTTTGTCTATAAATTCAATGGGGGATTTGATTTTCTTTTCAATATCTTTGGGTGTAAATTAATGGAGAGAATATACAAATTTAGTGTCGGCTCTCTTCATAAAATAGGGGAAAGCATGGATCCATTAAAAGAGATTAAAGTTTTTTTTTTTTTAATTTGACTATTCTTAATCGATTTTATAAGAATTTAATATGTTCCTAATCATTTGTTACCATAAATTCGATTATTTGTGGGGTAAGCTTTCTTGAATGACAATACTTTTTTTTTTTCTATTAATCTTTTGAAATTAACGTAGAAAAACATTGACAACCAAAATTATCTGCATGATACTCATCTTCTATTTTCTTTCTTTCATTTTCTTACATCTCTTCATGTTATGATATTTATAAAGAAAATAAATCAAAGATAACAGAAGAAGAGAGTATTATATATCTTATAAAAAAAATTAATTCTACAATTGTATTCTCTTATATGTTTTGTTTACCAAACTTCTCATATGTTCAAAAGTTCGTATATTGTAATGTAAAAGGTTAAAAATGATAAAGAGATGTTAAGAATTTCTTAAACTATGAATATTTTTATCCAATTTTTCTAAGAAAAAAGCATTCATACTTGACTGATCATATTTTAAAATCACACTTAACTATCAATTTTTAGTTAAAAACAGTCAAAGGAGAACGATTGAACAAATTTTACTCACTTATAATTTGAATGAGTTGTATCTTTTCTTTCTTTAGAGTTAACATTTTAAAGAAATTGAACATATTTTGATCAACAAATATCGAGATGTAAATTATATAAAACAACAATTAAAATCAAAGTAACATAGAGCAGTAACTGACTCACAAAAGTTACATGAATACAAAGAATAAAAATGAGCTATGTTTCAAGACGTGCGGCAATAGCATGACATAGCAAACAATCTCAACAGAAACTACATGCTTGATTAGAGGAAAACTACAAGCAGAGAGTAAATCCGTATAAAATATGAGCAAAAGGGGAAATTGTTTGCGATTCAAAAAATTGGGAAGATCCCCCAAAATGTCAATTTCTTGAAAAAAATACTGTTATGCCATGTACACTTTTGAAGACACTTTAATTTATTTCCCTTCATAAACTATAAGGTTCGTAATTCTAGTGATCCTATTATCTATTAAAAGACATACATAATATATTCTCAAAATAAAAATATTGGGAGCATATCAAAATATGTACCACTTATTATTTGAGTACAAAAGGACTAAATGTATCATACATTCACATCTCTTCAGAACGTCCCACTGCCCTAGTTTGTTTCTGACTTTACTACAGAGACAATATTAATTCAGTTATAATAGAGAAATAAAGTAAAATTAGCTCATTTTTTTTTTGGGGGGGGGGGGTCCAGAAGAATGCGAGACTTCCATTTTGTAATTCTATTCAGAAACAAATTGATTCCCTTTTCCCCAATATTTTGAATAAATCTAGGTCTTTCTCCCTTCAGTTTTGGTCGTGTCAAATAGACAATTTTCATCAGGTCACTGCATATCAAGTGTTGTCAATTTCTCCATCACAAAACTGACATAATCAAAACTAAAGAGAAGATCCAAATTCATTTAGAATTTATGAGCTTTTGAACTTAATCACAATGACCTGTAAACACTAATTGAAAGAGAATCAAAATTCCACACACTACTAAAAGAGGAAAGACAACCAGCAAAGACAATTAATGTAGCAGCAAGGTGATCTGAGAGAGTTCAATCTTGAACAGTAGTAAACATTCACTTGTGATTATTACATTCAAAATGCTCTGTAAGGAAACTATTTCAGGGCATGTCATAATCCTTTGGCTAGATATATCATTGTTATAAATACAAGTGATCCTAAATACCAATGACATTCCTTCAAGCATATTTTCAAATTCTGAGGCCTGGGCAAAAACACCAAAACTTCATGATGAAAAAAATATGCTTCACACAACACTCATGTAAAGTTGTCAGAAATACACAAAAAGCATATCCAGAGCACACCAGTCAAAAGGATAGTGAGAGCTAATCATCATCCTCAAGAACACTTCGACGCCTATGAATCTGAAAACGCAAAGAGATACGTTAGTATAAGTTACAAAGCATGCCCACTTTGAAAGAGAGCAGTGCAACAATGGTTGAGAACTTACAGTGACTTTTGTCTGCTTGGCTGTTTGCTCATTTATCTGCTCCAGCAGTGATATGAGTCTTTCTTCAGAAACCTGCACATGTCATTTAATAGATAAGGCACATTACCCCAATTCCTCATATGAACTCAGCAGCCAATTCTTAATGGTGGGTTTAGATCCTGCTTTTTCCATCAATTTTCAATCTGGACTTTATTTCACTGCTTCCCCCTCTCCTCTTTTTATACTTTTCTTTCACATCTTAGCAGAGACATTTTATTTCAATATCTTTCTCTTCTTCTGGAGAAAAAGTCCATATATAGTCTTCATGTCATCAAAAGAGAAAATGACTCAAAATTATCAACAAAGAATTTAGTCTCCCCCACATATTCTCTCCATATTATGACGACTATAAGCTAAAGAAAAAACTTCAATTGCACTGACAAAATATGCCAATTAATACATATAAGTCATCAATAAAACCAAGTCTAAATGCAGATATATTACATGTTAAACAAGTATTACCATTACAAGTCAAAGGGCCTGTTTGGTATAGCAATGAAATAATTGACTATTGAATAATAGATAGATTGAGTGTTTGAATTGATTTGATGTTTGGCACAACTTTTAGTAATAATTGATTTCCTTGAGAGATAATTGCTATTAAAGGCTTTTAGTGTGAGAAATTTTGATTATAGAGAATAAGCTACAAAAGATAACTTATTATTTAATTGTGATTTTCTCTCACTAAAAGCGTCCAACATCAATTCTATCTCTCAAAAAAATCAATTATTACTAAAAGTCTTTCCCAACATAAAATCAAGTCACACACTTAATATATCAATAATCAATTATTCCATAGCCAAACAAACCCAACGTGTACCTTAACCAAACATTTAAGCTACACTAGATACCTCCTGACTTGCCATTTTGCTGTCAATTTTTTCAGAATTTCAAATTTTACCATGTGGATTAGTGAATACCACAAGCTGCAAAAGAAGTTTTTCCATATAACTTGCAAGCTAGCATGGTTATTATGGTGCACTACAGCAACAAGGGCTTCTAGAACCAAGGTGTATGATGTAAATAAAATTACTAAATATACACCCTACAAAAAATATATTAAAAATCAATACATTGATTGAACCCCTTTTGTCCTCCATCAGTGCACAGTTTGGCACATGTCACGGCGCAAGTTATTTTAAAAAAATTTCGATTAAATTATTCTATTGCTCCTTATAGTTTTATTCAATTTTTAATTAAACCCTTATAGTTAAAAGTTTAGAATTGAATCCTTATACTTATTTTTTGTTTCTAATTGGATATTTCCTATCACTTTTCAATTACATGCCATTTGCATGTGCTCTAAATGGCAAAAATGTAGAGAAAATTATGACATTTTATGGAATTATTTTGTTTTTAGAAGGAAATTTAGAATTACAGCCTGCCAGTCCAAAAACATTTAACAAATTATTGTTTACGTGGTTTGATTACTGACAAAACCTAACAAAAACGTAACACAGGTATCCAATTAGAAATAAAAATTAAGTATAAGAACCTAATTCCAAACTTTCAAAATTATAAAGACCTAATTAAAAATTGAATGAAACTATAAAGAGCATCAAAATAATTTAACCAAATATTTATCATATATTTAATGCAATAAAAATTACGAAAGAACATTTTATATGAAAAATATAGTCTTAAACTTGCTCTCATACATAAAAGGTAAAACATAATACAAAAATATCTAAAATCTGCGTGTCTTGCATAAAACAGAACATTAAACACCTATATATAAATATACATTATCTGCTCATAGAATTGGGGTGAATATCTCAAGCAACAAACTTGAGAATCTTTGGTATGAACAAATAAATTGTCATCTCATTTCTTAGACACAAGCTGTGTTGAGAAAATAATTAGGATTTTAGGAACGAAAGGAAGTATAGAGAGGTTAGATAGAACTAGGGAGAATTTATTATTGAATGATATAAAATGGCTGAATCACATAAAGACTTAACTCTGCACCTCGATTTATATAGAGACTATACAAGTAGTAAAGCTCTAATAAAATTCAATAACTTATTGACTAATCTAAACTTATGACTTATTTCTAGTATTATAATTTATCTAAATAACCAAATGACTTATCAATCCTATACTCTATCTCTATCTTCTAACAGTTCTCATGCTTAATAGAGGATTATTTTGAGTAAAATCTATAAATTGAAACTGTAGGTGTTTATAAACTAGCCGGGGTATGTGATCTGTTTCATTGTAAAGAAATTTTCTCTTTCTTTTTCAATCAAAAAAATATAGATGTGGGCTCATGAATTGAGATTTTCAGCCCCTTAATGCAAACAATATTGTCAAAATTTTATTAAAACATGCCGCAACTCATGATGGGGTCAAATAAACTAAACTTGCACTGGTGATATACCTACTTAAACTTATAGTGGGATTAGGAATCCAGTTTCTGATTTTAATCAAGCCTGTTTCTAAGGTTGTATCGCACCCCTGTATTTATGGATTTGAAATTGATTTTTGTTTATTCGTGGGTCTACTCACTTGGGGACATTGATATTAGTTTGAAGCTTTGATTTGTTTTTGTTAAAGGCGAAGACCCACCATTTTTCTCTATCTTCCATTCTAATAAACAAGAACTTCAGCTTCTTTATTTCTAGTTCTAGTTAAATTTCAGGTTCTTCTCCTTCTCTTCTTTTTTTTTTTTTTTTTTTTCTTCTCTTCCATTCAAATAAAAAGAAATTTACACAGGAGAAGAAACACTGCCTAGAACCAGAAATAAAGAAGAATCATAATTTTATCCTAAAAAGAGGAGATTCTGTCAATTTCCATATGGCACACAGCACATGTCATGGTGTAACATATGATGTGTGCACGCCCTGGGTGTTGCATGGCCCAACAACCTGTAGCGCTGCACAGCCTGCACTATGCCACACCATTAACAACTATGCAAGTAGAATGAGGGACATATTACATCATAAAACATTATTAACCTTGCTGAATAAATGAAATCCAACGGCATACTTTAAAACTATTTAGACCACATTAACGCATAGCATGCAAGTATAGATTGAATAAATTTCTTTAACACAAACCAAAAGTTGAAATGCATAAATGATACAATGAGGATCATATTAAATTAAAAAGGTAGCAAAATATATTGAACAAAACAGTAAATTAAGTTTAAACTAATATTGTCACCCAGACCACCTTGTAATAAGAATGAGACAAGTTGTAGACTGATATACCTTCTCAGTTATCTGACCCGTTTGAGCAGCCCTCAATATAACATCTTCAACACCTCTTGCCTTCTCAGGTTTCACCAAAGCAATTCGAGCAACTGGATTTGAAGGTAGCATCAAAGAGAAAGGATGTAAAAATGTCAATTGCATGCAGAAATGAAGGGAAAAAAAAATTAGAAGCACAGTATCATAACTCAGGGCTGTCATGCAATTATATATCTTTCTATATTCTAACTAATTACATATCTTTCTAAGTTCTAACTAATGTACTTTGTAGGAAGCAAAACGCTTCCAAAGTTTCATATAGTATTTACTTTGTATGTTAGCATACATGTTCTTTCCATCCACAAAATAATTATGTACATTAAAAAGGTACACCAAATATGAGTTGAAGTTCCCTGCGTATCATGCCTACAATTGCTGAGTAACAATAAGGTCCTAATCTTCTTCTACTAGTATAGTGCACATGAACTAAAAATATCCCTTATTCTTGCTAATTCTGTTTCTGTGGACACAAGGATTCCAGTGAAGTTACAGCAATTCAATGTAATCAGCTCCAATCTATCTTAGAATACTTCTTTTCTTATCTTTCCCTTTTTTTATAGAAAAACTTCAGATCAATTTCAGAAAGTTAGCCTTAAACTAAACATCCCAAGAACATAGCAATTGAAGCCCTACATTGCTATAATTTTTTCCTAAAGTTACCATGATATCTATACTTAATCTTCAGCAAAACAGCAAAAACATATTCTCATAACTGTAAACTACTATCTTTCACTTACAAGTTACAAAACTGATCAGCCTAATCTTTTTTGATGACTCTATATCCATTGATGAGCAGACAATAGACTGAGAGCGAGATGGAAATAATAAATGATGAAATTGCCAATATCCCATACCCAAAAGCAGAAGTATTACCTTGTACATGTAGCAAAGTATGGCAATATGCGAATCAATGCAATTTCCTAGAACAAGCATCAATAAACTAAACTCCACAGGAAAATGCAGGAGTTCTAAGTTCTAACAGAAAATAAGTAGCTTAAAAACAACAGATCCAAAATTCAGAGAAGAACAACTTACGCCTTTCTCTTGCTTCTGTTGACAATATCTGACTAAGCATCATTTGTCTTCGTTCATCTGCCTCCCTATATAATTGTTTTTCATAAAGATCAATAATTTCATGATATTATTAAAAAAAAAAAAAAAACAGAGTATATCAAAAGGATATTTTAGAAAAATAGGGTTCTCTGAAGTGAAATATGTAGTACAACAGAGATATATAATTTGTGAAATAGCACAAGAAATTTATATTTGCAAATTAACCTCTTAGCATCTTCCTGAGCCTTCTGCTGTTCATTGTTCTGTTGGTTTCCCTGTCAACCAAAAGAATTTGATAAACAACACCAGTAAACTTTATCTCTATATGCAAAGAATGAATATAAACCCAAAGTAGAGATGGTTCACCATGCCCTGCCGAGCCATGAGCTCCTGCATTCTTCTCTCTCTTATTGCTTGCAACTCAGGATCATCCTGAAACAGTAAGTTAAAAAAATAAAATAAAATAACCCAAAATTTAATTATGTAATCCACAGATCCAAATTCATAAAATGCCCTGTATAAGTGACAATAAAGACATGCAAAATTGTGATCGTTACAAGCAGGCATACCATAGTAAACAAAAACAGCAAGAAACAAGTTGCCCTTGGATTTAAGGGTAGAAAAAGTTGGAAAAAAAAAAAAAAACCAATCAGAAATGCAAATGAGTCCGAGGTTCAGATTCCGTTTTCAGGGTTGCTTTACAAGTTCTCTGTTAACAAAGTGAAATCAGAAGTTTGCAACCTCACCACAAAACTCAGATTCCCATTTTTTCTAGATTCGAACATCAAATTTGGAAGGATACAGATCATAATCATGCACTAGCACACAAAATGCTCCCAAAACCAGTTCAGGCCAGCTTTAGTAAACACGCCATTCATCACCCAAAAAAATAACCCATTACGGTCTGTAAATAACATATCAATCCAGTAATTTGAAGCAAATACACATGTGAATGTCGAATTCTTCAGAAAAAATATCGATTAATACGAATACAGTTGAGTATGACCAGGTTCAGAGACTGGCACTGGTACAAACCCGGACTGCCCTAATCCTAGGTTTGTTCCATAGAAAATTACAGCTATAAAAGGAGATCGACGAAACAGAATTGATTCTGATTGAACGTACCATTGATTAGCTAAGTAGAAGAAAACCCTAGTAATCCTTCAAATGGGGATTTTCTGACTCACAAGGAAGCAACAAGGCTCAAACAACAGAGCTGCAGCACCTAACAGAGAAGTTCGCGTCTGCACTACGCAGAGGCCTTAAAGAAAAAGCAACGAAAACGGAAAAATATCACCTTTCCCTTTTTGGTAAATAGGGAAAACTTCACTTTGCACCCATACTTTTGCCTATTCTTATTTTGCCCTCCTTTGTTCTAAATGTTGTCACTTATGTCTCACTTATTTATCATTTATTCCACAGGTTAAAAAAAAGTACCACAAACTATATTCTATTCAAAATTTTGTCAATAACCTTTAATTTTGTATCATCAATCTCATAAAATGCAAATACATATAGAATTTGAAAAATATCTTTAGCCAATAATTGAGCCTAAATGTTTATAATTAATCTATTTTAGAGTGTCTACTATATATCAATAAAATATTAATATCTATTTATTCCATTTAATCAATAGTTAAAATTTAAGTTTGGTAAATAGGGAAAACTTCACTTTACACCTATACTTTTACCCATTCTTATTTTGCCCTCCTTTGTTCTAAATATTGTCACTTTATCTCACTTATTTATCATTTATTCCACAAGTTTAAAAAAAGTACCACAAACTATGATCTATTCAAAATTTCTTCAATAACCTATAATTTTGTCTCATCAATATGATAAAATGCAAATACATATAGAATATGAAAATATCTTTGGCCAATGATTAAGCCTAAATGTTTATAATTAACCTATTTTAAAGTGTCTACTATACACCAATAAAATATTAATGTCTATTTATTCCATTTAATCAATAATTGAAATTTAAGTTTGCAATTCAATTTAGTCAAATGCAACCTGCTAGTTCATATTTACGAATTAACCTTTATATTTCCTTTATTTGCACATGACTGTTGAGAACTTTTTTTTCGACCGGATCAAAGTTCTAGCCTAATCTGGAACCAATTGAAAAGAGAAGATCTTAAAGAAAGAGAGGAAAGGACAAAACAAAGGTCAATAGTGAGATACCATTAACTAAACATAGATGATTTGTTTGACAATAGTTAGTGCTGGATAGTAAACGAGGTACAACCAATTAAAAATTAGCTCTAATTAGCAAAGTGACAACATGGATGAGGGATAATGGGGATAGGCAAGGAGGGTTAGGGTTGAAAGAGAATAAAAGGGGCAATGGGGCTTGGGGAAGGTGATCAAGAGTGAGAAGAGATTTATAGTGAGTGGAGATTCCAACGGAAGCTAACGATGCTCTGAGTAAAGGTTAAGTCTAAAGTTTAGGGATGGACAATGAACAAGTTGGAAGCTTCAAGAAAAAGCTAAAACAAAGGGCAAACCGAGAAAAGAAAAGCTAAAAGAAAAAAGGGAAGAAAATGGAAAAAGAACAAAAGGAAAAAAGGAATCTAGTAAAAATTGTATCTGAACCAAATTGCTTCCAGGCTAGATTCTAAATTGAATTTGACCCAGAGATGACTTGTGGATATTGAAAGCAAATACAAGAAATTTAAGGATCAATTGGTAAATAATAGATAGCAAGTTGCCTTCTGTTTTTCAAGTTTTAAGAAGAATTCTCAATTTGTTGGTTAAGTGGTGTAAGTTTACATTATTGTGTCAACAGTGCATAATAGTTCTTTTCAACCAATTTTAATTGTTGATTATCATAAATGTTGTAGAACGTCTTTGTTTAAGTTGTTTTTGTTTTCTTTACACCTTGATTGGTAGGAGAGAAAAAAATAGAGGAAAGACAAGGAGAAGAAAAGAAAATGAAATTTTATTGATTGGTAGGAAAGAAAATGAGAGGAAAGAAAAGAGAAATTTGTTGATTAGTTGGAAAGAAAATAAGAGAAAAGAAAAAGAAAAAGAAAAAAAATATTAAAATAATATTTAATCAATCAAATATTTTTATTTCTAAATTTTTTTAATTATAATTACAGATAAATAAGTAACTTTTATATCAAAAATATTTTTTTGACAATAAATAAATTTAAAAATAATAATCATGAAGCATAAATGCAATTAAGTAACACTGTAAACACAAACATATTTTTTAAGTTATTATACATGATAGTTTTCTTCTTCTTGAAGTTATTTTTGTTTTCAAATAAAGTATTAGAACATTCAAAAGATTCTCTAAGCTGGATTAATAAGTTCTAGTAGGCAACAGTTAATGCCTTCATGTATAATCTTGATATCTTCTGGAAATTAAAATCTCTACAAATAACAAATTCTAAGAACTTTGATTGCCAATGCCAACCCTCATATCTAAGAACTCAGTAAAAAAAAAAAACCTAACATAAAGCAAGACCTTAAAAAACTAGGATTCTTCCAGCGTATTGCATTACACTTGCTTGGCTAAATTTGTCATAATAGACATGCCTCAAGATGAGTAAGATGTAAGAACCATGTCAAATGCACCAAAAAAACAATCAACACTTGGAACAAACACTACTGTGCCACATAATAAGCATATACATTCATGCACATTTATCCTGGGCCCTTATCAAGATTACAGGTTTAACTAATTCCTTTGTGCTTCCATCTTAAAATACTTACCCCCAAAACTACTTTTCCCATAACTTATAGCCAATTAAGAGTTTGGAATATTAGTTTAGCTAGTAGTTGCCAGATTTAATTTCATCTTTTAGGAAGGATTTTCATGGATACAAAAGGAAGTACAAGGAAAAGGATGATACCAAATTATCCTATGAGACAACAATATGCAAGTTAACCAACAAAAACTTAAGTTATAGCTCTCAACTTAAAGTCCCTAGAAAATCTAGATGGAAAACACCATAAAGTAGTTATATGTCTGATTTTGAACCAAAGTGAGTGCCAAAGTGAATATTGTTGCCTGAAGATTCTAGCAACCATCTCCATCATTAACAAAGAAAACTTGCTTAGAAATCCAATCGATAATTAAAACAATTAAGCCAATTGGTGTTTTTTAACATTCAACTCCAATCTTAAGGATTGAAATCACCCTTATAAATCCAAGCATACAACAAGTATAAGATACATAGTTATAAATATCAATCTTAACATCTTAAAAAAAAAATGAGAAGCATGAAAATAAGGGGAAAAAATACACAATTAAATGGAAACAATTAATCAGCAATTAGATATGCTAATTCCACATAACAAAAACATGCCCAATAACCCAAACACCGAAATCAACAAAAGGGGAAACAACACCAACTAATTGGGTACGATTAGAAGGAGAAGACCTGGGATCAAAAACATATCTTTATCAAAATCTATAAACATCAGAAACTTCTTGTAGAGTTTTTTGGTTCAAAGTCAATAGAAGAGAGTAAAAATAAAAAAAAAATGGATAAAAGAGACCCTTGTAGATAGGAGAGGTAACTTTGACGCCAACGGCTTTGCCTTCGTGTTGAGAGCCTTTCGGCTTTTGATTCTTCTCTGCATTTCACCTTTGTGCTTCGATCTTCTACTTCCCTCTCGTCATCTCTCTCTCCCTCTCTCTCTGCCTCTCTGAATAGTGTGTGATCAAATTGAAAGGCCATAAACTGAGGAAGTTGCAAAGAAAAAGAAGCAGATCGGAAGATGTAAAGAAGAAGATTTGCCTGGTGGAGTGATCGGAGGAGTGTTCGGGAGCTTCGAACCACAACCGAGGTCTATATGGCAATGCACTGTGCTTTTTCTTCGCATTTTCTACACACTTCAGCATGGAAAAAAAAGAGTCGCGGGCCTCACGTAATTTTTTCCGCCTGTTTTCCTTTCTCTCCCTTTTTTGCGCACTAACCAAACACGAAAAAAGCATTTTCTGTGCTTGTTTTCCACGCTTCTTTTCTGCGCGTTGTCTGCGCTTCCAATCAAGGGCTTAGCGGCGTTGCATTAATTACTTGTTTTTTTATTTTTGGTAACCCAAAGTAGATTAAGTGTAACTTGAACTAATGCTTATTCAGTCTGTTATTTTTAATATGTGGTGGGGGAGCAAAATTTTTTTGTTAACCCATTGGAATGGTGAGGAGTTTGAATAATGTGATAGGGGTTATAGGTTAAAATCCCTTTACTGGTAATGTATAAAAAAATTATTTAGAACTAGTAGAAGTTTTAGTTTTTATAATTTCATTGTATTTATAATTTAATTATCATAGTTTTATTTTATATAACTAACTGCACAAGTTTGATTAGTTTATTTGATAACAATTTGTAATATGAATTTAGATTATAAATTATAATATATTTAAATATAAATAAATTATTATTATATTTTTATCTATTAGGTAACTATATAATTAGCACAATTATATATATATATATATTAATTACGTGTGAATATTATATTTCTTTTAATTTGATAAAATTATTCTATTAATATTTCAAATTAATTAAATTTATTATTTAAATTTTTTCATCTTATCAAAAATAAATTTTTTTTTTGATATATGAATATTTAGATGAATTTATTTATGCATTATTTGGTTTAAAAAATCTAAATTAATTATTTCATGTCAAAAAGTTTAATTATTTAATTAATAAAAGTTCATGCATGACCTCACACTATTTTTTTAACTATATTTGTATATAGACGTCATAACTAACATATTATTTTAAAAAATTACATTTCAAAAATATTTTTTATAAAGTTTCAAAACTATTTTAAATTAAAATTAAGATAAGTACTTTAAAACAATAAAAATTTAAAAAAAATTATGAAATATCAAATTTAATATTTAATATTTAAAGATAACATGAAATTTTAAATAGTGATAAATTTAGATAAAAGTTATCTACTAAATCAAAATTTAAAAGTTTTATCCATAATCTAAATTGAAACGAAAAAAAAAAAAATTATTCTCACTCTTCCTTGTTGGTGAGTGGGAGACACTTTATGCAAAGTGATATTGGATAAATGTGTGGGTGAGTGCCCTAATTATTATGACATTAAGATATTACATTCTAAAGTTTAAAATAATTTATAATTAAGTTTTTATTATCAATTTGTATTAAGTTCAAATAATAAAAACTGACTTAATATTCAATTGGAGTTCAATTTTTTTTATTGTTTTCCATCAACGATTTTTGAAAAAAAGAATGAAAATAATGCCTTTTAAATCCTTATTAACATGTATATTCTATTTTCTTCTTTTAAATAAAATAATAAAGATAATTTTTGCATATGATAAGTGAAGGTTAGTAAACGAATTTTGATAATGTACACATAGCAAGTTCTTAAAAGTAAAATTCTAGTATATAAATTTAATAGACACACAAAACTTTGTTAGTTAGATTTGATATCAGTTGATAACAAAAATTTAATTATAAATAATTTTGAATTTTAATATATAATTATATAAAATAAAATTATAAGATTCAAATTATAAATTTAATGGAATTATAAAGATTAAAGTCTCCAATAATATTTTTTATTTAATTTGATCACAAAAAAAAATTTCAACCTAGTTAGTTTGAAATTCCTTTATCTATTTATTGTCATAATTTTTATTAATTATAGTTACATGTGAGTTTTGAGAATTCATAACAAAATGAGAGAAATTTTATGTCTTAATTTAAGGAAGAAGAAGATATAATTTTATATTTAAAGAATAAAATAACTTTAATTCACTTTTTAATCTAGTTAGTAGGTTTTATACTTGTTAACATTCTATCCAGTTATGTAGGATTTTTTTCATTAGGGAAATAGATAATTTTTCAAAATATTTGATATTATGTTTATTTTGAAAATTATGTGATACAATTAATTTAAATAAAAGTTAGTGGGTATTAGCGTAAAAAATATACTTTGACATAAAATTATTGATAAATGGGTATTTAAATGAAATAGAAAGAGAAAAAGATAAAAACATTGCACTTATACTAGATTTGTCCTCATGCATTGTACAAGTAAGACTTTCTTAAAATTAAAGTATATTGGATTAAGCATATTGAATTAAAAAAAATATTAAAATAATACTTTAATGTTTTAAATTAATGTTATATTTCGTTGGATAAAATAGAATAAGATGAGAATAAGAGTAGAAAAGGAATGAAATGATCATTCCATAACTATGTTTGGTATGATCAGAAATAGAATAAATATTTCATTTTATTTTTATGTTTGATACAACAAAATATTATAGGAATGAAATAAAAAAAAAGTTGATTACAAAAATATTCTTATAACAAAAAATAATAAAATATTTATCTAAAAACAATAAAAAAGCATATAATGTTGATTTTAATTTTCAAGTTATATAACATTTCATTCCATTTTTTTTCAAGTATACTAGTAATATTTTTATAATTTTGACTTATAATATATAAAAAAATAAATTTTAATTCATTGATATTTATTTATATTAAATAATTTTATACAATAAATAATATTTATTTTATAAATAATATAAAATATCTTATTTTAAATTCTATTATTAAAAATATTTTTATAATAAATGTTTAAAAAATGATATTATTTTATTCTTTATTAATGTAAGGATAATTTTATAATATATAAAAAATGTAAGAGATAAAAGTGTAAAAATGTCATGTTATAGGTAAAAATCGACTTTAAAAGATAAGGCAAGCATGAGTCCAGCAGAAACTAAGTTACTCAACTCGCTGAAGACGTCCAGTGAGCAGTACCTCACTCGTTGCTAGAAGACGACACAACGAGATCATCGTAAGATCGGCTCACTAAGCAACCGACCATCCTATTCGAGCTCGCTATGCGACAGAGACAGCATTGAGCATACTAAGCGATTTGCTATAACTATCTTGAGCCAAGAATCTCAGCTCGGGAGGATGAACATCTTGCTCGGCATAGTGATACCAAGTGACAGATATACATATATCAGCTTATAGCCTACAAGAGGGGCTCACCCCGCAGAAAGTAGCCTGCAACAGCATGATTGCAGGAGTTTTATTATCTTTCACATTTATTTCTTGATGTAACACAACTGTGGCTTATAATCATTATATGTAACTCTTCATTCATCTGTAAATAGGAATACATTGTTAGAAGAGGGGGGAGAGGCCGGAAAACTTGTAAGTAAAAACTCTGTAAAAATCTCTTCTCTCATATTAATAAAAACTTCGTTGTGGACATAAGGTCTGGTATCGCTCGGATTTAGTTGAACCATGTTAAAAGATTGTGCACGCCATCACCTTTCTTCCTCTTCACCATCCTTATTATCCTTCGATCTGCACATCTTTCAAACCAAAAAATAGCTTAGGGTTCAAGAACTAAACACCCATTGGTAGGAGTTTGGCAGAATCAAATTTCACCATCAATATGTCAATTTATAAATAATGCAATGACCTATTTAAAAAAAAACGTATAAGGTTGGCTTCAATTTTTCAAGTTATATAATATTTTATTCTATTTTTTTTTTTTGGTTTTCAAGTATACTAGTATTATTATTTATAATTTTTAGTCATAATATATAATAAATAAATTTAAATTGATTAATTTTTATTTATATTAAATAATTTTATATAATAAATAATATTTATTTTATAAATACACATAAAATATCTTATTTTAAATTTTAATATTACAAATATTTGTATAATAAAAGTATTAAAAATGACATTATTTTATTATTTATTAATACAAGGGCAATTTTATAATATATAAAAAATGTGAGAGATAAAAATATAAAAATATTAATTCATAAATAATGAAATGACCTATTTCATTATTTTTATGATAGAATGGAGATTTCATCATTTGATGTGAATGAAGAATAGGTATTTTCATTCCATAGTGCATACAAAACAAACTTTTTATCCATTCCTATTTCATTAACATAAAGAAATTAAAACATTACTCCATCTTCATTTATCTATTATACTAAATTTGGTTAGATAGAATAAAATGTGAATGAGAATAGAAACAAAAATGAGACTGAAAATAGGAAATGAATGATTATTTCATAATTATATTTGATACAGTCAAGAATAGAAATAACATTCCATTTTATTTTGATGTTTTGTACAACAAAATATTATAGGAATTGAATTAAAAAAATAATCAATTACAATAATATCCTTATAACAAAAAATCATACAATATTTATCTAAAAGTAATAAAAAAATATGCAAAGCTTCAAAATTTTAAGTTATATTGCATTTCATTCCATTTTTTTGTTCTTCAAATATTCTAATTATCTTTTTATAATTTTGACTTATCTTATATATCAAAAAATAAATTTTAATTCATTAATTTTATTTTATATTAAATAAATTTATATAATAAATCATAGTTGTTTTATAAATAATATAAAATATCTTATTTTAAATTCTATTATTAAAAATATAATTATCAAAATATTTTTATAATAAAAATATTGAAAGTATGACATTTTTTATTTATTAATTTAAGGAAAATTTTAGAATATATGAAAGATGTAAGAAATAAGAGTATAAAAATGCCAATCTATAAATGATGGAATGACTCATTCCATTATTTTTGTGATGAAATGACCATTCCCTAAGAAATAAGCATTCCCATTTCACAGTGCATATCAAATAAACTTTTTATCTATTTTTATTCTAATTCTCATTCTAATCTATTTCATCTAATGAGATGTAACATTATGTTTTTCTACTTGTTTATCAATCAGTTACTTTTTCATAGAAAATATTCATACTTTCTAAAAATTCTTTTATTACCTAATGTGAAATATCATCAAAGTAAAGATGTTATTTTTATATAATTATATAATAAGTGATATATTTTTTTAAATTATGATACCAAATAAATTTGTTTGTTTTTATATTAAATATTTGAGATTACAAAGTTTGCCATAAAAGAGTAGGTGCTTTCTTGCAAGGGTTCTAATATCAAATTAAAGGGCCGTTTGGTTGGAGGGTTTTATATGTTGGTAACAGAATTAGAAAACTGATTCATTCATTTATTGTTTGGTTCACATAGAAAGGAACTTGATACTGTTACTTACCCTTAACCTATTACACCTATTTGAAATCTTTACCCCTTTGAGGGATTCTGATCCCGTTATCTGGCAGGAACAGAAAAAAAAACCCTTTTCTATCTAATCGAAATAGAGGAGTTAGATCTTCCCTTTGATACTGCTCTTTAGTAGTGGCTAGCTTCCAATCCTTGCCTGATCTTCACCCCCTGGTCTTGCCAGAGCATGTCGCCAGCTTTCATTCTTGTCAACTCAGCTCCTTTGCTTCATTTGTCTTCGTCTTTGACCAACAACTAGACTGAGCAACTAGCAGCTCAACTATTGAAGCCAGAAGCAGTGTTCTGCAATGAACCAACAGAGTGGAGCGGTGCGTTGCTCATCCAATTTGCAGTGGAGCCGCAAGTGCCCAGTTGACAGACTAGTTGCTCTATTCAAGACTTGCAGAATCACAATGCTCGGTAGCAAGTCAGGACCTATGGAATCGAAATATCCGGCAGCTTAGATCAGCTGCAATCCAAGTCAAGGCAAGCTTCTTATTGAACTTTTGGAGGTTATATTTCCATTGTTAACTTAAGTTTTGCCGCCATTTTCTTAGTGGATGTAAGTGGGCAGCTGGCTCAAACCCTAAATCATTTCAACTGAATGCTTCAGGATAGCAGAATCTAGGGAAAAAAATTGAATAATTTCACTACAGTTGTTAAGAATTTGATTGCATTCAACCTATTGGTTTAGCTTTGTCTGATAAAAAGAAAAACTTAAGTAAGGAACATTTTTTGAAGTAAGTAAATTGCTTACTCTTTATAGTGTTTTAATACATGTTAATCCATGTTTTACACTGATTTGGAGAGGAAACAATAATAGGTTTTATGAGATTGGAGATTAAACTTTCTGCTGGTTATAATATATATATATATATTTAGGAACAACTTGTGTTGTGAATAGGGAATGACTAATTTTCTTATATTAACCCATGATAATGAGTATATGTGTTTGGAGGTATGAGCTTGTGATGCTCAATGATGGAGTAGATAGATAGTATTAGATAAGAAGGTATGATGGAATACGCAGTGTTAGTTAAAAATTTCTGGGTAGGTGATAAGGCAGATCCATGCTTATATGTTTGAAGTTTGGGTTTGACCAAGCTTCAATAAAAAATGTTAATAAGTTGATAGATGTACTAGTGTTTCCATAGGAATATAACTTCTTGAGTGTAGAATTTTGAGAGGTGGTTACACGATCAAGAGAGTTTGTTTATGAGTAAAATGAAATTACACATTTTAACTTATGATGGAAATTCAGTAAAGGTAAATAAAAGAATGGAAATTAACCATTTCGTATAATATGATTAAGAGTAGGAGATGATCAAATGTTAATCTGACGTTCGTACTAAACTTAGGAAATGCATATGAGTGGGGAATAGGATTGGGTGGAAGTTGAACTTTCTTAAATGGAATGGACTCTTGAAAATAACTAAGTATTAACCTTGTAGGTAAATAACCCATTTTCGGGTAAGTGTCCTTTTGTTCAAGTGATATAAATAGAAAATGTGAGTTTAGGTGTCTTGGTGGTTGGGTTTGATTAAATGTTATATGCATTACTTTTGAATTTGTCTATTGGGTTGAAATAAGCATTTGAATTTCAATTGAATTTATGTATTTAGTTGAAATGTTCATTTCAACATGTATGCATGGATGAGGCATGTGCACATGATCATTTGAAAGTTTTGTTGATGCTGTAAAAAATATAGAAGTTGAAATGCCAAATGAACCAATCTGTTTTTAAGAACTTTGGCACTATTTTTCAAGATATGAATGTGCACCTTGCTACTATGGCAAATGCATAGTCAAGTGCTGAAGAAAGGGAGCAAAAACTAGATGATCAAAGTAATAAGGTTTTGGAGGAAGTGATGAAATTAGATGGTATTTTGCCTTCCGAAGCTTGGGAAGTAGCTACCATCCTCATGGCGGAAGAACACAAGCTTCGAGTTTTCTATTAAGCTCCGCCTCATTTGAGGAAGCAATATGTGTTAGACCTTTTTAAGAAAAGTTAGTTCTATAGTTACTATTAGATGATAAGTTATTTTGGTTATTTGGGTTAGTGGACATGTACTTCACTTTAGTCAATGAATTATTTTATGAGACAATTTGAACTATGACATGATAATATAAGCAAGTATTTAAGAATTTACATCTTATTTGATAATCCATAATTTAATTACCTTGTAGTGTTGTTGGAATATCTTATGCATCCTTTTCCTTGGTAATAAATGCATTTGTGTAGAAAGCAGAATGTAGAATGCATTTATGCACTTATGTAGAATGTATTTGTGTAGAATACATTTAAATTTTATCATAGTTTTCAATATTTTATTCAAAATTATAGTTATTAATATAATAAATAATATTATTTTATTTCTTGACTAAACCAAACAGTAAGAAAAAGATTCACAAATAATCCGATTCCATTTCTTGATTGAACCAAACAGTTCAAATAAGTAACAGTTTTTATTCTCTTTCATCTCCTTATTTAATTCAATTTCCTTTTTATTTCCATAGATTGAACCAACCAGGCTCTAAAGCATAAAGAGGAAGATAAAAACTTTAAAGAAACAAGATCCCGGTGAATTTTTCATTTTTTAATAAAAGAAAATTTTTGCATTAAGAAAAAGGAAAGCAAAAAAGTTGAAAAATTGGATCCCAAGACCGGGCTTTGAGAATTCATGAAGCCCAGGTCCAAGGTGAGGTGACACTACTTGTTTGGTTCAGCGTGAAAACCCACGAACTTTCAACAACAGCATCTTGGATCATCGTCGTTTCTCTAGGTGTCGTTCGCCACACTTAACCTATTGCAGCTCTGAAGCAGGAGGGTGACGCTGAAAGCATAGATGAATCCGAATCTAACAGAGGTTTCTCAGCTCTTCGAGCGCTTCAAGGCAGCTTTTGTGAGGAATGACTGTGATACTTGCACGCAACTCCTTTCTCAACTCAAGGTACTACGTAAAATAAGCCGTAGTTTGAGAGCAAAATTTTCATTACCTAGTGTGCATTCTGGTTGTCAATTCTTCAATTTGCATAGAATTACGAAATTCGATTTGAAATTGGATTGAAATCGTAATGGGTTTTTGAAGATCAAATTCATTACTTGAATTTATATTTGGCGTTGGGTGACGTAGTGGAAATGTTAGTTAGTTTGGTGGAATCGCGGTGAAGCGTAATCATCATTCGTGATTGGTTGGTATTAAATTTGTAGTTTAAAGTTCTTGTGTTTGTCTGCGATGCTTCAGTTGGAGCCGGTTATAGCTATGACATTGATGTATTTCAGACATAGGAGTTGTAAGAAGTAGTTTGTTAGTAATAACGTTGCTATGTAGTTGGAAATGGTTCCCCTTCATAGATAGAATTTGAATTGGTTTCCTTCAGTATTGTTAGGAAGTCAAATATGGTGTGGTACATTTGTCTTAAAGTATCTAAAGGGAGATAGGGAAAAACTGAAAGTTGGATAGTTGGCTCGCAAGTTGCTGGCTGAAGCCAACTACAACTAGTACAAAGAGTGGTCTTGCTTGAAATATATGGCGTCTTGTTGGAATGGTTGTAAAACGACTCAAACTCCCATTAGACTCTGACAAGGCTATGGTTATGCTTCCTACCACCAAGTTTGATGTAAACTCATGAGTTGCAGATAGTTTTCAAACTTGCAAGTAGGTTGTAAATTCATACCTCCATCTGGATTTGCATAAACTCAGTGTTTTACTTCCATGCTTGTTGGGTTGTGTGATTATTGCAAGCTGTATATCATATTTCAGATTTGTAGGTTCTATTATATTGAATCTCACAGGGAGTTTAGGTTGCTTTATTTTATAATTCAAATTGCAGTTCTTGGATTTCTGGCATCGTTGTAAATAATGACTAATCTTGTTTTTTTGCAGGTGTTACTAACAGGGTTCAAAAGTCTTCCTCCTTTATTTGAGGAAACACCCAATGCCGTCCATGAATTAACATTAGCAAGTAATATTCTTGACTGAAATCAGTTTTCTTTGGCTTTATTTCTGTCATTTCCTACAAGTATTGCTAAGTGTACTTAGTTTAATAAGGAAAACATATCCCTTTCTTCAACTATAAGATGAATGAATAGTAAGTTTGTTGGTGAGGGGTTGATTTTGTACAAGAATTCTTATGAAATAACTTGGACATCAGGCCTTGTTGTAGAAAGTGGATAAAAGATTCTTTTCATGCAGCAGCAAGTGAAGTTTAAACTTCAAAACAGTCCTGTTTTAATCATCCAATTATAATTTAGGAAAGAATGCTCTTGCAGTCAATAGCATAAATTGTTGTTGTCAATGTACAAATTAACTTTCAGTTAAAACCTGGTTTAGATGGAAGATAGAAATTACAGTTATATTACAGGACGGTAAAAAAAAATCTATAATGGAATTTTGATGTAAGTTTGGTAACTCTTAGATGCCTGAAGTCAGTACGAAGTAAGCCAGAAAGATCACAACTTTGAATTTTCATATTTGCTTTTTGAAAACTTCCAGGGGATATATATGAGCATGCAGTTGTCCTTAGCGTAAAAGTTGAGGATCAAGATGCCTTTGAGAGAGATTTCTTTCAGTTAAAACCTTATTACACAGATGCCCGGTAACTGATTCTTCCTTTTTTGCCCTTCTTTACTTTTCATGTGCAACATATTTATTACATCTCTAGGACAGCTGAATCTGCAACGTATGCTGTCTATATTGCCTGATCAGTTAGTTAATAGATATGCAACTTCATGCCGAGAAAGAGAACAGAAAAGTATCTTTATTGAAATACAGTTTTTTGCTGCTACTTACAATTTGGTCATTCTTCTCCTTTAAAATATATCTGGTTCGTCCTATTTTCTTGTAATTTACATATATATAGCATAGCTTCTCCACACGTGCCTAGTTCACTTAACATTTATTCCTTCTTTTTCCCTTGTATTTATCTAGGCATTTTGATTTATTTCATCCTGCTTGTCATTTTCTCAGTATTTTATGGGGGATTTACCTATTTTCTTATTCTGCAGTAACCAAATTCCACCATCTCCTCAGGAGTACCCAATATTAGGTCTCAACCTGTTGAGACTCCTCGTGCAGAATAGAATTGCTGAATTTCATACTGAGTTGGAACTGCTATCATCTACTGCTCTAGAAAATGCGTGCATTAAGCATGCTGTTGAGTTGGAGCAGTCTTTTATGGAAGGAGCTTACAATCGTGTCTTGAGTGCTCGGCAGACAGTGCCACACAAGACTTATGTTTATTTCATGGATCTTTTGGCAAAGACAGTCAGGTATTGAATGTCCAGTTTCTGGTGGACAATTGAAATTTATGATAAACAAGAAGAAACTGGCACCCATGCACGATTCCTATTACTTAATAGGGGCTTAATTAATTTTTATGGCCAATTTCTTAATTCTGATGCACTTTTGAGAGGAAAAAGAAGCAATAAATAGTTAGCAAGTATCTTTCCTGTGGGGTGTGGCTGGGAAGGGGATCAAATTCATTTCTGTAGTTCTTATAGTTTATAGTCAATGTCCTCTATAACTCCAATACACTCAGAATATATGCTGCTTCTATGTTGCAGTAGCTGTATGTTTTACCATATATGCATTATCTGCTTGATCTTCTAGTTAACTGATATCTGTGATGAAATTTCCAGAGATGAAATAGCAGGATGCAGTGAAAAGGCATATGATTATCTTTCAATAAATGATGCCCGGCAAATGTTGCTGTTTTCTTCTGATCAAGAACTCCTGGAGTATGTTAAAGAGGTGAGCAGTATTGAATTCTCAATTCCATGTGCATTCTTTTCTTCTAATATGACATTTTATTTGACCTGGGGTTTAAAGGTGAAGGTGACATGGGCAATAGATTTTTTTTTTTTTCCTGTTCCTTTGAGTATGTATAGAATAGTTTGTTTGACCATATAAAACTCTGCAAAAGTAGGAAAATCTTTATTTGTGTATAATTTTTTGTTCTTCATGCTTTAAAGTAATTTCTTGATTGCAGGAGCATCCTGAGTGGGAGATCAAGAATGGTTTTGTATTTTTCCAACAGGCTAAAGAATCTGCACCTTGCAAAGAAATACCATCTCTGCAACTTATCAACCAGACACTCAGTTATGCTAGGGAGTTGGAGAGGATTGTGTGAAGAGATATGCAATGGCTTTTTCATACTACAAAGTTTGTATTTGTCAATGCTACAGCTTGTTCATGCTCCAAAATTTCCAGGTGTAAGGAGATAGGTGCTACTACTGTATTTTGAATTTGTTACTTTCTCATTCAATGTGGAACTAGGATTGCGTTTGTCTTTATATTTTGATCCAGTCATTTAAGTTGCTATAATGTCATTCAATGTGGAACTAGAATTGCGTTTGTCTTTATTTTTTTATCCAGTCATTTAAGTGGCTATAATGTTTCTGGAGATGATACAGGCTCTCGCAGGATTTATATAGGGTGCCATACTGAGGATAACTTTTTGAATTGTGGATTATAAAGGGTGGCTCCTATGATTTAGGGGATGATTATTTTGCAACTCAAAGGTCTTTTATGTTTTCCTTTCACCTTTTGAAATCTATTATTCTGATCTGCCTGCGCTTCCTTTTTCTATCTGAAACAAATTCCAACTTATTATTTTACTTAGTGGAGATTGGGGAAAGATATATGACATCTGATTTATTTTTAATTACTTAGAAGTTCTGCAGACTTAATCTTTGGGTCCCCTCAGGACATGAAAATTTGTTTGCTTTGTGTGCAGGAATGTTACTGTTCTAGAAATCAATCTCAGTCTGATTTTTATTTTTGTTGTATATATATATTCCCTGAACCCCAACATGATTGCTGACAAGGCCAATTGAGTCCATGTTGTTGATGGAGTTCTGGTTTCTGGCCATTTCTTCTATGGCAGATTTGGTTTCAGAACAAGCATTCGATTTGATGCATAGAAGATGGTAATTTGTAGTTAGCAGTATCTGTATCTGTCTAGTTTGCAGTGAGACAGATACCCAAGACAATGAGCCAACATAATGATTATGACTAACAAATTTAGGCTAAAACGACACTGCTTATATTCACTTTTGATGAGTGAAGCCTGTATGATTGCATGCATCCCAACTCTCCTGATTTTATTAGCATGCCCCTTGCATTAATGGGCATTGTCTTCACGAGACTTGAGGCTGCGCCCCCCTATTTTGGCCCATATTTTTTTTTTCTTGCATGCGGCTGAACTCTACTTGCAAATGCTTTGGTATAACTTGAAAATTTTGCGACTTTAACACAAAAGCTGTAATTTTTTATTTAAACTATTGTTTTTTTTTTCACAAAATGATGTACATGTGTATGGATTTATGTGTAATAAATACATAAAAAATTACAATTCTATTATCAAAAGTTGCATTAGAAAAAATTTTAAATTATTTTTTATATAAAAGTTATAACTTTCAATACAAAAAAGTTGTGAAAAATATGAAAATTTTTCACAACACTTGAAAAGTTTGAAAAACTTTCACAAAACTTGTTAAAGTATGTATTGATATAAATTTTCTCGAGCACATATTAAAATATAGTCCTCAGCACAATTATTCTAATTAGCCTTTTTTGTTCTCACAATAGACCTGTGACTTTTTAAAGCTATTTCTTGAGATGTTCATACGGATAGTTGAGAGTTTTTCCCTACGGAAAATATAAACTTCAATAGCGTTACTTTCGGAGTTTAAAAGATTTTTTTTTTATTAATGGATTAATAGTTTTATCTGCTTATATTTGTTGTCAGAGAAGGATATCGTCTTTAGATAATATGTTATAAATTATCTTTTTTGATATATTTCAAGTATATATCAAAATCTTATTTTTATTTTAATTATATTATTAAAAATATCTAATAATATTTATAATATGATTTTATTTTTAATATCTTATTATTTTAATTTTTTTCCATCATCACTCGAATTCAAAATCTATCACCGATGTTATGAATCACATTTTCATAGCAACATGCATGACAATGATTAATCACTTTTCCTAACATAAAAGCTGATAATGAAAATTTGAAATTAAGCAAATGATTTAGTTTTCTCAATTATTATTATTTTTTAGATTATCCTTGATGAAATCCTTCAAAGATACACAGCACATTGAAAAGGATATTCAAGATTTATGATACTTCACATAAGAATCCACAAATGACTTCGAAGAGCTAGAGACTGCTACTAGTGAGTAAGGACATAAACCCACTTGTACCTATACATGTAAATAGGAAAAGGCACATGGAAAGATAATTTACAATTCTAAAACGTAAAAGCTGCTACCGTGTGCTACGTTACATTGCATTTTAAGAATTAAAATTAATTATTAATAATCAATTATATTTATAATTAATTATTTTATTAGTATATCAAACAAGTCATATAACTATATATTAATTGATTAAATTTATGTTACTACTTACGTATTTAATGGTTGTAACGTCTTGAGCACTGCTTTTTGGAGCATTATTTCTGCTAAAATAGCAATGCTCGAAAGCAATTAAGATTAAAAATACATGCATCCCATCGGGGATCCAAATTGGTAAATCATATTTTGACTACATTAGTTGGTAACTCTAGAATGACTCAATTACCGCGATTCATGAAATTGGCAAATAAATAATGGGCAGTGCCAATTTAAAGTTACCATTACTAATGCATTTTTAGTCTGCTCATATATCATATAAAAATGAATCTTAAAAAATTCGAAAATTAGTGGGGCATATTAGATTATCAATATAATAACAGGCAAGATGTGAAGAAGGTAAGTAGGGGTTATATTGAAATACATATAATTCTGCCATTAATTTAAATAAATAAATTCTTATAGATGAAAATAAATTGCAATAAGAAGTATAAAGGGGAGACAAACTTATATACTAAGGAAACTAAATCCATCACTTAAAAATTATTATGTGCATATATATGACAAACAAATCAAATTATATTTAATGCTTTATACAATAAACGACCGAAACTTGTTTATAATGGGAAAAAGAATTCAGAACTGTTCACTTACGACACATAATATAAACAGCAAGCCAAAAAATGTTTTCTTAATCATTAGACTACAAAGTCAAGGAAGAGCCCCATACCATCATCTCTGAATTGTGCACTAAATCTTTTACAGTGGTCCCAGCTCTCTTGAGAACGGAAAAATCAAATCGCCTTTGATATGAATCCCAATGAAATCCAATCTCATCTCCTACTTTCAATTCTCTTCTTTTCACAAAATCTTTCGCCCACCATTTATTGAAGATATAACCTCCTGAACTCTTCCAGAACTTAAAATTCAACTTATGCTCAGATTCAGTGTTGATGTCCCAGATTCTTACTAGGAATCCTTTATTTGTTAAGGTATCATCATCATCAGTTTTAACCCCTAAAACTGGTAAAATAAGGTTTCTTGCCGTGTCTGCAGGGATGAGGAGCCTAAGCCAACGATCACCAAGGTCAGTTTGCGTGAGGGTTTTCTTGATTTTCCATGGATCGTCGTAAAGCATCAAATCCGTTGAATAACCCCATTCTAGATTCTTATTTTTTGGTTTCTTGATGTAAACTCTCTTTTTCGCAGGAGCCGCATCATTGTTTTCGAAGCTTAATTTCCTTTTGTTTGGTTGAAGAGAGCGTTGAGATTGATCCATCATTGGTGTTGGTTGTTGTTGGGGTTTTGCCAAACGAAAAACAATCTTTAAAGATTTTTTCTTTTCCATGATAATGGAAGAAGAAGAAGATGAAGAAGAACTAAGAAAGGTGTTAAAAGAGAATGTTTAATACTCTGTATAGTTGAAATGCATGAGAATGAGTGCGTGCTCTATATTTATATTTTGATGACAGTCAAATTGTAATGTAATCCAAATAGGTTTAGGAATACTTCAGAATGTAGTAGTCTACTATTATACTACTGCTTTTGAAAATATTGTAAATTTTTATTAGCTATTAAATTTCGACTTTACTTCCCTACGTAATTGAAATATTATCACTTCTGTAATTAAATTTTAATTTTTGAAATGATATTAAAAGATTATTGTGAAACTTAATAAATCACAGTGGAGATTTATTTTTGAGATGCTTGCGTGGATAGTCCAGAGTTTTTCCCTACTAACAAAGGAAGATATAAACCTCCATGCAGTCATTACTTTTAAGAGTTTAAATAAAAGATTTTCTTATTAATGGATTAGCAATTTTTATCTGTTTATATTTGTTTTTTTTTTATGTAGTATCTATTTATATATATATATATATATATTTTGTTAGAGAAGGATCTGATCTAAAGGTAACATGTTATAAATTTTCTCTTTTGGTGAGTGATAGTAGTATTTATTTGTTTTCTCTGTCCTCTTCTTGTGTGTTCGGAATCTTTCAAATAAAAAAAAAATATTAAACTATATTTACCTTAGAATGTTATAGTTTCACTTAAAAATACCTTTAATCATATTTCTAGGTCAAATTTGACATAAAAATAATTTTTTCATAAGCTGGAAGCCAATGCAAATATTTTTGAAAATACAAAGAGTCGTTTGTTTTAATAAAAAATATTTTTCATAAAAGTAATTATATTTATTTATATTTATAATTATAAAATATTAAAATAATAAAAAATCTATTTATTTATTATTATATATAAGAATTGTGAAGGAAAATAATATTTATTATTTTAGAGAATAAATTATTTTTTATTATCAGAACAATGTGCACTAATTTATAAATCGTATAAGTAATATGATAGATTTTTATTTATATATAAATAAATGAATTTTCTTAAATTTTTCTATTAAGAAAAAAACGAAGCCTAAATCACATCCAACTGCTCCGCGTTCGTTTATCTGATATAAAGCAATGCTAACTGATCCGTTAAATTTCAAAAGAAGTCTTATCCTTTCTTAAAGTTTAATTACTCCCAAAATCCCAATTCCATTCTCTCACTATAATGTTAGAATTCTCATATTCACACACCTTTAAGAAGAAAAATATTTACGTAAACTCAATATATTGCATTAGATGATTTTTAACAATATCAATTAACTTTGAATTGTTGGTGGATTATTTATTAATGTATATTTCAAACAAGTCTTCGTCCTTTTTACGACCATTAATATTATTTAAACGACTATTTCCAAGTTGTTGGATGGGATTTAATGACAATGATTTAAATAATTTACTGAAAATTTCATTAAAAAAAAACACTTCTTCCTTTTTAGCCATGATTAATATTATTTAGCAAAAATTTTCAAGTTTGTGATGACAATGATTTAAATAATTTATAGAAAATATTAGGTCCAAATCTTTTTATCTCAAGTATAATACATTTTTTTTAAGATGGTATATGTTTTGATGAAGAACATTTTCAATAATCTCATTTAGTTATATTTATAATTATAAATATTAAAATAAAAAACATTTTATTTAATAAATAAGTTTGTTCATTTAGAATAAAGGTAGCATTTTAATTTTAATTTTGATAAATTCATTCATTAAATAAGGAATTTAATTTTGCATTTGCTTGAACTAAAATATGATATTGATATTTAGGAGATGAAGTACGACGAAGGTATACATATCAGAGGAATCAAATTTGTAGTTAAGAAATTTAATATCATAAAATTGTATTGTATTATTTTTAACTGGTTAAAATATACTTGTTGTCTTCTAACTTATATTCAAGTTTTAATTTTATTCTCTATCTCTTATTTAATTTAATTTTATCCTTTAATTTTTTAAAAATTAAAGTAATGTTAGACTTCTTTTAGACGAGTTTAGTTTGAATGATTAAAAAATCTGAATAAACCTTAAACAAGAGTGATTTTTGCACAAAATTATGCATTGAGAAATATTTACATTATAGGGATTTGTGGGAATTCGGATGTATAGAAACAATTTTATGAATGTTGAACGTGAATTCCAATGATTTTAAAACTTAATAATTTGGTTTATTGACAAGTTTTTTGCCGCATTAATTCTATTCTAAAGGTGCTAGTTAAATCTGTGATTAACGAAGGGGTGAAAGATCTTTAAAACTGTTGACTTCTTAATAAGATTGTGGGGATGAGCTTAACCTTTGGATAATTATTGAGGTTAAGCTGAATACTCTTTAACAAGAGAGTACTCCTGTTAATAATATTAAGGAAGGATAATAAATACTTAATTATAGGTCCTGTTTAAAAGAATTTAAGCTATCCATAAATCAATCCAGTTTTGTATTAGAACTTATAAACTTTACTTGTTTAATCAGAGTTTAATACCATATTTGTTAATTAAATCAATGAAGCTGAATTAAATTTTTACACAAGTCAACTTCAAGTAATTCTTAAATCATTTGCCTCCATATGTCACTCTCAAGAATCTCTTGATTACATTCACTGATTTAATTAAGTACATGCAAATTGGTAATGCTTGAAAGAAATTAAGATTAAAAATACAAGCATCCTATCGGGAACCAAATTGGTAAATCATATTTTGACTATATTAATTGGTAACACTAGAAGTTGCCGTGATCCATGAAATTTGCAAGTAAACACTGGGCAGTGCCACTTTTAAAGTTACAACTAATAATACATTTTCAGTCAGCGCATGTATCACATAATAAAGAATCTTAGAAAATCTGAAAATATTAGATTAAATAGGGGCAGAAACTTTATTGAAATACATATAGTTCCGTAATTTATCCAAAGAAATAAATCTTTATAGATAAAAAGAAACTACAGTATGAAGTATAAAAGAGAGACAAACTTATATACTAAAGAAATTAAATCCATCACTTAAAAATGATTATGGGTGAGATATATATGACAAATAAATCAAATTATATTTAATGCTTTATACAATAAATGACCAAAACTTTTTTATAATGGGAAAAAGAATTCAACACTACTGATTTATGACACATAATATAAACAATAAGTCTAAAAATGTTTTCTTGATCATTAGACAACAAAGTTAAATAAGAACCTCATTCCATCATCTCTGAATTGTGCATAAAATCTCCCCAAATTTTTTTTTTCAGTGGTCTCAACTCTCTTGAGAACGGAAAAATCAAATTACCTTTTGTAGGGATCCCAATGAAATCCAATTTCATCTCCTACTTTCAATTCTCTTCTCTTCACAAAATCTTCCATCCACTGTCTATTGAAGATATAAGCTCCCGTACTCTCAGAGTTTAAAATTTAGCTTGTACTCAAACTTAGTGTTGACATCCCAAATCCTTATCAAGAATCCCTTATTTGTCAATATATCATCATCATCAGTTTTAACCCCTAAAACTGATAAGGTTTCTTGTTTTGTCCACGGTCTGAGTGGATCGTCGTAAAGTATCAAATCCGTCGAATAACCCCATTCCAGATTCTTATTTTCTAGTTTCTTGATGCAAACTCTCTTTTCTGTAATAACTGCATCATTGTTTTCAGAGCTTAATTTCATTTTGTTGGGATGAAGAGAGCATTGAGTTTGATCTGTCATTGATGTTGGTTGTTTATGGGATTTAATCAAATGAAAAACAATCTTTAAAGGTTTTTTCTTTTCCATGGTAACGGAAGAAGAAGATGAAGAGGAAGAAGAAGAAGAGTAAGAACCACTCCCCGTGTCAAAGAGAATGTTTGATGCTTTGTATAGTTGAAATACATGAGATTGAGTGCATGGTCTATATTTATATTTTGATGACCGACAAATTGTAATGTAATCCAAATAGGTTTAAGAATACTTAAGAATGCAGTAGCGTACTACTATACTAGTGCTTTTGAAAATATTGTAAATTTTTGTTAGCTATTAAATTTGGACTTTACTTCGCTGCGTAACTGAAATGTTATTACTTCTTTAATTAAATTTTAATTTCTGAAAAGATATTAAAAGATAATAGTGAAGTTTAATAAATCACAGTAGAAGATGGTTGCATGGAAAGTCCAGAGTTTTTTTCCTACTAGCAAAAGAAGATGTAAACTTCGATGGAGTTATTACTTTTAGGAGTTTAAATAAAAGATTTTTTTTTTATTAATGGATTAGCAATTTTTATTTGTTTATATTCTCTGTTCTCTTGTTATGTGTTAATAATCTTTCCAATAAAAAAACATATTAAACTATATTTATCTTGATTGTTATAGTTACACTTAAAAAAATATTTTTAATCATATTTCTATGTCAAACGTAAAATTAATTTTTTTTTCCTAAGCTGAGAGACAATACAAATATTTTTTAAAAATACAAAGTATCTGTTTGTTTTGATAAAAAATATTTTTTATAAAAATAATTTTTTTTTGTGTTTGTAATTATAAAATATAAAATAATAAAAGATATTCTATTTATTTAATATTATATATAAGAATTGTGAAGTAAAACAACATCCATTATTTCAAAAAATAAATTATTTTCTTTATTATGATATATCATATGCTAATTTATTAATAATAAGATATATAAGTGATGTGAAATACTTTTGTTTATTTATAAATTTATAAAAATATTTTTTTATAAAACAAACAAAACCTAAATCGCATGGAACGACTCCGTGCTTGTTTATCTCATCAAGCGGTGCTAACTTGTCCATTAAATAGTAGTTGTCTTGATCCCTGTTGTTTGAAAGAAAAAAAAAAAAAGGAAAAATGAAATATTTCAAAGGGCTTTATTTTTGTATTATTTTAAAGGACTATATTACTCAGGTTAAGAGATGTTAAAAAATTTATATATTAAATATCACTTATAATTTATTGATAAGTGAGTTAAAAGATAAGTTTGGTGCACAAGATGGGTCAATCCAAAAATAAAAGTTGGACTTATTTCTTTGCGTGTGAATAATACGTGAGATTTAGTTTAAGTTTCTTTTTGTTTGAATTTAATTTTTTGATATTTTCAAATGTTGAAACTTATCTTAAAATTAAATTATTTTAATTGTTGAAATGAAAATAATTTTGGATTTTTCTCTAGCATATTTCTATATTTTCTCAAACATCTGGAACGTTTATTTAAGATTTTCTCTAAGAATTTTTACTGATCTTTATGAGAAAACAACATCTTACTTTCTGTTTCTCTCTGAAAATTTAATTTCACAGACTCATTTTTCTTCACAGAAAAAACACTTCCCTTTTCTCTGTTTTTGTGATTGATAGGCTTTTTATTTTTCTACTGCCTGTTACCTATTTTTTATGTGTAATACCAGAATAGATGAGTTGGTTTAATTCTTAGGAAATATACGGCTACAATATCAACAATCCTTTCTTAAAGTTTACTCCCAAATCGCAATCCCATTCTCTCGCGCTTATGCAGGAATTCTCACATCCACACATCTGTGAGAAGAAAAATATTTATGTAAACTCAATATATTGCAATAGATGTTTTTTAAATAATATCAATTAACTATGAATTTTTGGTGGATTATTTATTAATTTGTTTATCAATATATATTTCAAACATGAGTTCTTCCTTTTTAGCACATTAACATTATTTAAACAAGACTACTTCCAACTAGTTGAATGTGATTTAGTGATAATGATTTAAATAATTGACTGAAAATTTTATGTTCGAATCTGTTTATCACAAGTGTTAAAAAAAAAAAAAAAACTTCTTCCTTTTTAGTCATGGTTAATATTATTTAACAAAAATTTTTTGAGTTTGTGATTTAGTGACAACGATTTAAATAATTTGTAGAAAATGTCAAATTCAAACCTTTTTATCAAAAGAATAAAAAAAAAAAATTGAAGATAGTATGTTTTGACAAAAGATATTTTTTATAATCTCATTTAATTATATTTTTAATCATTAAATATTAATAACAAAAATGTTTTATTTAATAAATAAGCTTGTTCATTTAGAAAATAAAGATAGCATTTTAATTTTAATTTTAATTTTGATAAACTCGTTCATTAAATACGTTTTGGACCCAAACATAGTTTAATTTTGCATTTACTTAAACTAAAACATGATATCCATATTTAGGAGATGAAATACCACAAAGGTGTATATTAGGAATTTGAATTTGAAGTTAAGATAAAAAGTCTAGATTATAAAAAATTTTAATATCATAAAAATGTAATATATTATTTTTAATTAGTTAAAATTTATTTTTTTCTCTAACTTTCATTCAAATTTCTATTTTATGTTAGATAAGGTTATAACAAACCTGTAATATGGGCTTTTGGAAATATAGAAAAAATAGGTATAAATTTTATCTTCTTTAAATGGCCAATATATTAGGATAAGAATCTACAGTTAAGATTAGATAAGTATTACAAAATCAAATCTAAAAGGACTCTTAATGATGGGCTGAGAAAATCTATAAAAAGGGTGAAAGGGTCCTCAATGCCATCAAGAGAAATCCATACGAGAGAATACTATCGTTATGAGAATATTAAGGGGCATTGAAAGTTCCCAATATGCAGGAAACAGTAAGAAAGAGGAATCATAAAGAAGAAATGAGAAGAAACTGCATTAATGGTTGGAGGTAACAAATCAATCCGGCTTTCGCTATGACTATACTTTTGATTCATTTTTGTGATTAGAATGCATTAGAATAAAGATAAAATGCATTACATGTGGTATTAGAGCTGATTGTACCTTTACCTTGATAAAAATATCGTTGAAAATTTTTCGAAAAAAATACCTTATTTTTCTCTTTTTTGGTTTATGTAAAAACCTTATTGTTTTTTAGTGTTATATTGTGAAATTATTAAGATTAAAGATTCCTAACCTTTCTGGTGTTAAAACTGATCAATCGGACATAAAGAACGCTCAAAATTAGTTGGGTTGAAAATTTAGATTATGTCAGGTCAGATTCAGGTTGAGAAGACCTCGACGGAGGTAGGAGATGACCCAGACAACATGTCATTCCATGGTTAAGTGAAACGACATGTCGTTTTACACAAGGACCAGCCTATCATTTAAGGATAGTGCGATATCGTTTTAGTCAAGGCCAAAATGACATGTTGTTTTGACTGTAAAAAAAAAATTCAGAATTTGATTTGGATCTTTTTTTTGGGGAAATTTTCTATAAATTTCTTTTTTAAAAAAAGGTTGATCATTTTAATTATATTATTATTCATAATTTTTATAAATATTATGATTTCCAAAGGAAATTAATTTAGGAAAAGAAAATACATACTTTGTTTATCTTGTATGTATAATTTTGGATATCATATGCATATTT
>JANHAO010000742.1:0-38012 GCA_026873985.1 Saraca asoca | reverse complement strand
TTTCTCATTTATTTGATATGATACAACTGTAACTTGTAATTAATGCATGTAACCTCCTCCTTCCTCTATAAATAAGATTACATTGGAAGAGAAGGGGAGAAGGGGGAATCTTGTAAGCAGAACTCCTGTAAATTACTCAATATCAATAAAATCTCCGCCGTGGATGTAGGGTCTGGTACCGTCCGGATTTAGGCTAACATGTTAAAAACCACCGTCTCTCTTCCTCCTAGTTTACATTCCCATAACACTTCAAGAGCGGCATTGATTCCCGAAACTCATATCCTGTTGACTGAAGTTCTGGCCTTCCGTACAAACCGAATTTCACCATCAACAGATTGAATCTTTATCTCAAATATATTTTTCTTTAATAATTTGTCATCATAAAAAGGGGGAGATTGTTAGCCCTAAGGTTCAACATAATGAATTTTTATGATGACAAATAAGTGCTACAATAACATAATATGCCCTAATGTGCTAAAGTGTTATATTTTATACAAGTATTTATAGACATACTATGCTAGGGTTGGTAAATATGTGATATGGATAATGCACATTCTTATGCTAATTTGTTTTAGTTATACATTTGAATCAATCATTATAATAAATTATTTTAGACTAATTATATAGTTTACAAATTAGTTTATACATATTTTATAAGGTTGTCTAAAAAGAAGAAGAGTAAGCACTAGAGTGAAATAATAAGAAATCTTGTCATATTCAATTCAAGAAGAAAGTCAAGAAATGAGATGTGCTCCAAGTATAGAAGAATAAAGCTTTGGAAGTATCAAAAAAAAAAAAAAAACTAAGGAGTTCATTGGGTATAATTTTTCCTTTTAGGCTAAGACTTTCTTGTAAAATAGAGTTTTTCATATTACAAACCTCAAACATATTTTTAAATTCATAGCTAGTTCAAAAATATTTTAAAAAGATAGCCCACAATTATGTTTTCACAATATAGTCTTTGTAACATTTCAAGAACAAATGGATATGAGTTTGGTCATTTTGGTTTTGACCTTTGGTCACTCATTTGATCATATCTCACAAAATACTTATGATTTAATTGTGAAATTTGTTTCATATGAATATAGACTCAAAAAGCTTTCTATGGATATGTCATTTGCTTAAAATGATTAGGATATGAAAAAGTTATGACTTTTTTAATTTGAGTCTAAAAATGAGTTTTTCACAATCAAGTATTTCTAACCTTTGCTCATTGGTTTTACAATATCTCAAAAAATACATATGGTATGAGTGTGAAACTAGTCTCATTTGAAATTAGACTCAAATAGCTTTTCAAAGATAGATTGTTTGCTTAAAACAGGCTTGAAGGAAGAAATTATGACCTTTTTAAGTTGAGTTTAAAATCTTGTCTTTGTGAGTCTACTCGCCTGGATTAAATTTTGAAAATAACATCTAATTTTCATCCAAAAGTGCCTCAAACAGATCTAAAACATCATAGACTTCTTATAGAAGTTAAAAATCATCAAATACAATAGATAAAAAAATATGAGCTTTATCATTTATCATTTATCCCTTTTTTTTTTTCATTAAAATCAAGATTTGAACTTTTCCTTATGAAAATTTTCTATTCTATGTGCTTTATTTATTTCATCTCCTCTTTAGAAGAGTTTTTGTGAGTTATTCATTATCTAAATTTTCTTGTGAGTGATAAAAGATAAGAAATCCCTTTGAATTTATAAAAAAGATGAAATATCCCTTTAAAAAATACTTTAAGAATAAGGCATCCCTTATAAGGAGTTATTTGCTCAAAAAGGATGAAAGAGATTGTAAATCTTTTTCAAATGCTAGTTGAAACTTGAAAAGATAATGAAAAATAGCTGGAACTTGTCAAACCTAAAAAATGAATGTATATCTTGAACCAAATTTTCAATTTCTTTACTTTCTTTATATTTTCATAATTTATATTGTATTAATTATCTTGCTCTTGTTGATTTTAATCAATTTGCATTGTAAGTTTTAAATTGCTTAATTTATATTATTGAAATTATTAGTCTATAGAGTTTAGGATTTGAATATTTAAAAAATAAATATACTCTATTTTTGTTAATGAAAATTGTTAAGTATATTAAGTTTTCAAATTTATCTAGTTGATTTGATGTTACAATGCTTGAAATAAATTATATCTATATATGAATGTGCTTCCAATTAAATAGGTTACTTTACATAAGTATATTGATTTGTTATATCTTAAGTACTAATATCTTTGTAAAGTTAGAAATTGAAATCTTTGGTGTCATCTCAAAATCAAATGTTTTTCATCAAGAATTCTAAAAATTAATAAAGTTTTGAAAGTGTCCAATACACCTCTCTTATGCTTAGGTTGTCTTATCCTGTGGCAACAACAAAATTTCTCTGAAAAATAACCAAAAAAAAGTTCTCTGAAAAATCCATTTTACCCTTGGTAATGTTGAAGACACTATAAACAACACATGCCAGTTGAGCAACGCAACTCGAGTGTCGGCATTCATCAACTGTTAATAAATTGTGATAAGCATCCGATATTTCCACGATTTATGTTGAGAACCCAGAAATTAAAGCAAAATACAGAGAGAGCTCTGAGAACCAAGAAGAAATAAGAACCTAAAGAACTAAACTTCTGCAAATTAGTTGTACTATTCAATTATAATATTACACATCCTTTATACCAAAAATAACTTAAATTGGAAAATAAAGCGGGGAATTTCAGATTTTGAACCCAGAAAATGGGTCTACCTGAAGATGCGAGAAAGAGCAAGCCGAAGGGTAGAATAAGCTCTGACGAAGTAAACGGCGGTTGCTCGGAAAATTTCATGAATGTACTCAACGAGACGGTTGAAACTTCGGATGGGTGGGACGTACAACGTAATAGGGAGGGCGCCGAAAGCGACGACCAACAGAATTTGCAGCATTTCTAAGATCCAACACCGGCACTCAGGGCCAAGTCCTACAAGGCACAGAGACAAATTTTTAGTTACTTGTCAAGTCATGTATGAGAAATTCTAATTCTAATACGTTGTTTCGTAAGTAAAGGAGGATTTTTATTTGGTTAAAAGAGATGGGTGTATAGGTATTACTAGAAAAGGATAGAAAGAAATAAGGATGAGGTGAGCGTTGAATTCGGACCCCTTGCCAGGAAAATGAAAGCGATACTTGGAAAGGTTGGTAATTTTCCACCGTATCAAGCAAGAATGGTGGGTGACTCTGACAATGGTCTTGCAAGTTTGGAAACGTGGACCCAACACCGATATAAATATAGCGGCGGATATAGAAACACGACATTTTAAAAAAATAATATATTTAATATATTTTAAACATATAAATAAATATGTATATAAACATAATCCATAAATAAGAAATAAAATAATGTGTCATTGCCTTTTAATCAAGAAATATTTATGTGTTTGATATATCCTAAACATATAAATAAATATAAATATAGACATGACACATAAACGAGAAACAAAATAATGTGTCCAGAAATGTCTACTTCTGACAATAGGGGTGGGAACAAAACTTTAGAATGAGACAGAGGGGTCTAACATTTCAAAGCTGAGCTTGTTTAGGATCATGGGCTCATATGAATGGCCCAAATTTAACAGCCCATTTATCTTTAGTTTTTGGTGATTTGATCGGAAAAGAATACAAGTGATGAGGTGGGGGCAACAGCATCTAAAGTATTGTGAGGAAAATTCAAAGTGGACCAACATGGATGTAGTCAAAGAGAATGCATGCCAGTATGGGGATAATCAACAAGTCTTAGGCTTTAGTTGTGTAGGACCAAGGATTATATATATTCTATTCTATGGTTGAATTAGACTATCTTCCCTTGGATACTTGTGTACAAACGTTTTGGTGGCATCATGAATATGGATGAAAATTTTATCCACATATCCGTTTATTTATAAATATCTATCTATGATAGACGGATATAGGTACGAAAAAAATTGTTTATAAATAAGTATGAGTATAAAAATCATACTCATAACTAGTATCAATACAAGTATGAAAAAATATTCATACTCGTATCCAATTATTTATTTAAATAAAAAATTTTATTTTTTTATATAAATACTACTCAAAATAACATTATTTTGAGTAGTGTATAAATAATTTTTTATTTTTAAATCTTAATATTTACTGCCACTCTTTGTATCATACTTCATGGATATAATTTTGTCAATGTTTAACATGTTGTTGTACATGTGATGATTGATGTGGATGTAATTTTAGTCAATGTTTAGTATAATTTATTTTATATAAATTTATATTGTATGTGAATTGTACGTATGATAAAATTTGAAATAAATAAGTTAGATTTGTGAATTTATTTTATATTTAAAAATTTTGAATTATTATTATAATTTGGATGAAAAAAATTTTAAAAAATTATTTTTTTAAAATTCTAACAGATATACCGCATCTATACTTACAAGTACAAATGCATACCCGACATGACATAATCAAAGGAAAAGATTGGTAGGAGAAAAATTCTTTGCCCAAACAGATAGATCTTCACATTATCCTCGTATACAGCGTCAGAGACTATACCATAAGAAAAAATAACACGTTAGGTGTTTAAAAATTATAAGTTTCACGTTTCAAATGCATGTAGAAAATTTATATTGGAAGTAACCTAACTAATTCAGGAAGAAGTAGTATATTGATCAATTATCATTGAAATAAGCTAACTGAGTAGTTCAATTAGGTGATTATAAAGTCAAAGCACACAGTGAGAGAAGGGATCTACATGTACACTTTCTGGATGTAAGTCTGCTGTCTGCAAGATTCTCCTTTTTCTTGTGGAGAGCTCACCATGAAATAGAGAAATACTATCATATTCTTATTCTCACACCATGGAGAGAGAAAACATAATGAAGTGGATAAAGCAATTATGTGAATCTTATTTAATTCGATTTATTTTTTGATTGTATTGTTCTCTCCTTTTCTTACATAAGAATTTTTTTTGTCTAAAAGATAAAATTTCTCGAAAAAGTAATTTTTTTTTTTTTTTTTTACATATACTTGATTGGATCTCATATTTGAGATCATGGAAGTAAATGTATTGGTGTAAGGGAGAGTGGTTGGTTGATTCCATCTTTAAATGTAGAAAGATACTCCATGTCAAAACGTAAGGGCTGGGGTTCAAAAGTCAGCTTTGATTGCATCTCCATATCAACTACTTTTAATTACAAGACCAAGTCAACAATATATTTATTTGTATTTGATAAGAAGAGACGATAAAATTCTATTAAAAAAAATAACATATTTACCACATTGATGCCCACTTTCTCTCATTTATTTAATATTTTTTTCTTTATACCAAACACATTCTAATTAATAAAAAATAAAATTGATTTCATCCCTATTCAAAAGATGTTGCTCCCGCTTCTCCTTACATACATATGATAATGAGTTTTATTAAATGTAAAACATTTTATGTTTATACCTGTATTAAAACAATATTTACACTAAAAAATTTAAAGAGATATATACGTTCTTAATATAATGTTTTTGTCGGTATTAATTCCTTTTATATCTTCTCACACTAATTAATATTATCAATAATTAAAAAATGTAAATCAAATATAAAGACAAAAATTTTAATCTCTGTAATTATATTATGATTTTTAAAATTGTGATTAAATATAAAAATAATATTAAAATATAAAATTACAAAAAATTACCACCAACAATGGTAATTTAAAACCTTGAGTACCCAATTAGGGATGACAATTTTATCTGCGTACTCGTTTATCTATGAATATTCATCCGTAATAGATGGGTATGAGTATAAGAAAAAATATTCGCGGACAAGTATAAGTATGAAAATCATACCCATAATAGATACGGGTAGGGTATGGGTATGAGAAAATATCCATATTTAAATCCGTTTATTCATTTAAATAAATTTTTTTTACATAAACACTACTCAAAATGACATCATTTTAAATAGTATATGTAATACCTAAAAAAAAAATGTTGGCTGAAGGATTGGAGTAAAATTTTAATATTTTTCGTTGGAGTTATGACATAATTTTATATTTTTAGTAAGGATCTATTTGAGATCGATGAAAAATTTATAGAATTAAATTATTATTTAGAAATATTTTTTTTTAATTACGATGAATATACCTATAAAAACACCTATATTCCTAGCTACAAACCTATATTCAAATTCAATACAATATTTACGAATATAGATAAGGTATAAATATAAAATTTTCTAATAGATTCAAATTCCAATATGACCCGTTGTCATCTCTGTACTCAACTTATCATAAACTTGACCCACGGGTTGAGTTGTTGAACAACTGCCGGTGATATTGTGGCCATTCCTTGTTGCCTCCCACGTTCCAAATTTCGCATTAATTATTCTATCACTTATTATTATTAGTTATTATCATATCCAACTTTATCCATCACTCATTATTATTATTCCCATGCAAAGGCACGAAGCATTTTTATTAATGGGTCCATTTGTGATTGGGAATTCGAGGAAGGCAAAGAGCCACCTTACTACATTGCATGCATCCAATGGCCACTTTTTTTCTTTATAAATTTAAAATTTTGTGTTTTTGAGAGAAAAGGTGGTGAGAGCTGAAGAGAATCTCTCTTCTTTGCTGATGCTCCTTTTAAAGATCATCTTTTTGTTTTCTTGTATAATGAATTTCTATTTTTTACATTCAACGGCAATTTTTGTGGAAGAATAAGAAAAAATCATTTAATAAATAAAGATAATAATAAATCATAAAATTTATCATTTTTTAAATCTTAAAACTATTAATGATAATAGCTGAAACAGAAAATTCCATTTAATTATCGTTTTCCTAAGATTTGTTTGGTTCGAGAACAATAACCTTTGTGTGATGACACGTCCTAGTGTGCTCGTTTCTCACCTATAAGATAAGATGCCTTTTCGAGATTAAAAAAACAGTTGACAATAGTAAAACCCTTTTACAAACTTTTCTCCCCATGGTCCACGGCAGTAAGATCAACATTAGCCTCAAAGCCTACGAGACCTATATATTTTACCTTGTCCAATTGTAAAACAAAAAATAATAATAATAAAATAATGTCTTTTAAGCTTACACAAAATTCTAAGATTATTAACCTAAGCTCATACAAAGGATCGTTGATTTATGTCTTTTAAAACAAATACTATATGACATCACATTTGTGGATTCATACTTTTGGATGTTATTTAATTGATTTCTAAAAATGAGTAATGTTATATGTGCTCTTTTACATTTACTTTTGTCTTACTCTCTTATTTATATTAGGATGGAAAATTTTTTTATTTGTAAAATGAAAGGTTAAGTTAGTAAATTTTTTCTAATGTAAAAAGAGAATAAGAGAGAAGTGAATTTAGGAAAATGCAAGTAACATTATTTCATAAAAATCATTCTATTGTAAGACTAAGGATTTTTTAGGTTTAATTTCATATATTGATATATAGAAAATATTTTGATGAGGAATTTGAATTATAAATAAGAATGCATGAAATAGCTTTAATATAATACAACAACAAACTATTCTTTTCAAAAATATTTCTAGTCCTATTATAATATTAGGATCTCAATACTAATATCTTTTATATTTTGATAAGTCAAATGTTTTAACATCATTATCATAACACTCGTAACGATCAACTTTACAAAGATCTATTTGAAAGTTTGAAGCATTAATTTTGATAAACCCTAATTTATTACTTTCTCTCCACTATTTAAATAATTTAGAGGTCAAGTGGATGTTAAAATTTAGATATGATTTCTAAGTTGTCAAAATATAAAATATAGTAATATTGAAGTTTTCAATATTATAGTAAAACTATAAATATTTCCCTTATCTTCAATCTCCCCAAATTTATTTTTGCCAATTGCATCTAATCCATGTTATTTTACCTGTGTTTATCTTCTTCTTCCTTTTTTTTTTCAAATAGTTTAAATTAAGTATTTCATTTTTGTAATTTGCTTCAATTTATAATTTTGTCCTTATGCATCTTTTTTATAATTAGATTTTAGAGTTTAATTTCACTTATAATTATTTCCCTATCATAATCAATTTACAATTTTTTTCTACGATTATCTAATATAATAAGCATTTATCGTTTTGTGTAGTTACATCATAACATAAACGAAGAAAGTAAAGTCTCAGTCACAAAAATTATTGAGAGATTTAAGAATCATAATTTTAATTATGTATCTTTTTATTTCTAATGAATTTGATTTTATTGTATTTATTTGAATATTTCTTTCAAATTGCAAAGATTTGTCATTCCAATAAATAACTATTAATTGTTATGTCATGATATAATTATATAAGTATACAAATATTAGTCATTTCAGATAATTACAAATACAAATTTATAAATTAATATGTGTAGTTAATATGTGTAGATAGTTAATTACAAAGAAAAATGGCTAAAAAAATAAAAACAAATTCTAAAAACTTAATTATAAGAAAAACATATGAAAAAGTTACCAATAAAAAAAAATTATAAGACCTAATTAATATGCCCTCCTGTGGCGGTAATAAGACTCCTTCTAGTCAAAATTGTTTATCACACCATGTGTATTTGGTTTGTGGAATTTTCTCACGGAGAAATGTTTTAAGAGAATATTTTTAGTTTAATATCCCTTAAAATATTCATATATTCCAATAGGGGAGGTAAATATCTTGCATTCTTAATACTGATCACTGCCTACTATTCTTAACTAATCAATTTTCTAATATTGATTCTCTTTAACCAATTAAGTTTCTAATGGTAATTGGTTAATTTCCAATGAAAATAATTTTTATAATTTATATATATTTTTAAAAATATATGAATTAATTAAAATAAAATATTATAATACTAATAGGATTTTTTTAATTTAACTAATAATATAATAATATTAAAAAAGTCTTAGAAAACACATTTTCAAAAATATTAAAATTTTAAAAAATGTATAATTTCAATATCCCCTAAATGGCTTAATCATTTTCCACTAGTAAAGAAATTGATATAAAACATATTATTATTCCATCCTTACATTCGTATATTCAATGTAAGAACATGTCAACTTTTGACACTGAATAAGCAAATGATCTTTAAAATTGATAACGCCTTGATGAAATTGTTTATAATTTTAAATTTTTGTCGAAAACTTTTGACTCAATAACATCTTATGTTAAACTTCTGTTTATAATTTGAATTCAATCATAAATTTTTCTATGTATAAATTGAGTGAAATATCCATATAACTTGAATTTTTCTGAAATTTAAAATAAGATTCCCTACTTTTCTTCCGAAGTTATCACAAGAGTAACTTTACCACTCATTAAATATTCATAATTTTTGTGAAAAAGTAACCATTATAGTCAATTTTTCTATAATTTAAGGTGTACTACAAAGGAATGATTAATGGTTGACAATCAAATCTGATTGATGGATGCACAATTATTCTTTTTTTACATAGTCATGCCACTATATTTGGGGTTTTTGAATCCCTTTGGAAGAAAACTACAAGTATCCTTGTCATGCTGAGTAGTGACTTAATGTTGAAGGCAGAGATTTGGTGGATTGAAGAGATATATTCATGTACTAGAAAGAAAAACGTTTCTAACTCAACTAATTTTAGCATTGCAATGGTACGCAATAGAGATTTTATTTTATTTTATTCTTGTTTTTTGACTTTGGATCAAGAAGAGTACGGAGCTATTTGGAAAGTTGTTTTTTTTTTTCAAAAATTATTTTTTTATTTTTGTAAACTATTTTTTTATTTTACAAAAATAAAAAAATCTATTTATTAATCTGTTTTTAAAAATTATTTTTTAAAATTTATTTTCTAAGAGTGTAAGTGAAAAAATAGTTTTCAAAAAATATCAAAATGATGTTTTTCCTTGTTTTGTATAGAATTATTTTTAATTTTTTTTAAAAAATAAAAAGAATACCTGTTTTCATTAATGATAAAATTATAAATAATATTAAATATATATTTTTATCTTCAAAAATAAAGAAAATACTTATTTTTAAAATTTACATTTAAACACATTTTTTATTTTTTGTTCTAAAAAAATAATTTTAATTTTTTTTAAAAGAATAATAAAACAAAAACACTTGAAAACACTTTCAAACAAATCTTATATATATCCCTCCCTGTTAATGATTTGTCACTCCTTTAATTAAAAAAAAAAAAAGAGAGAAGTAAATTAAGAATATAATCGTGCTAAATAAGAATATGATGCTCCATAGAAAAGTATTAACATATTAAGTGAATTTATTTGATAAAGTATTATTTTGAATCACTTTTCAGAATGTTTGAACTAAATAAAGAGTAGAAGTCTTTTATGAATCTAATTTGGAGTAGTTCATATCTTTCGAGCCAAATATTTAATTTACTAAAAATAAAGAGAAGAAAACTTTTAGAATTAAAACAAAAAAGGCAATTTTTTTTCACTTAATTATAATTTTAAATCTTCTAATATATAAATTTATTGCATTTGATCATATTAAATATAATATTTTATTTTTTTATATCAAATTGAATAATATTTGGTTCACATTATTAATTTTAGTTAAATTAAAAAATAAAAATTTTAATTGGCACATAGAACTTCAAGTTGGCAATCACTTAAGAGAAATGAGTTAATAATGTGGTGTTAATAGTCAAATTAAGATATTTTCTCATCTTAGGTAAATCATATGATTTGTATTTTTTTTTTAAGTAACAAAGTTAATTAAGTTTTGTTTGCTTTATTAGAAGACATCTTTTATAGGAAAATCTCATTTGCATGTGTAAAATTAAAAAGATTTTATACTATGTATTAAATAGTGCATAGTATTATCACAATAGGAAAAGAACTTCTACTTTAAAAAAGTTGTTTTCTATTAAATTTTTTATATATAACATTAAATAAATAAAATATTTTTTAAGATATTAAATTTTTAAAATTATAATCACAAATAAATAAGAGATTATTTTATGAAAATAAAAAGAAACCTTAATTTTATTAATTTTTCTCTATTATTAGCTTAAAGCCTTCTTCAATATTGTGCGGTAAATGGAATGCGATTTATATATATTAAAAGGAATAAATTTATAATTAATTTTTTTTAGAAAAAAAAGTGCAAGGGCGAAGTAATCTTCGGGCCTGATATTATAAGCAGCCAAGACAGAGTTACGTCAATTGCATGATGATTTAATTTTTAATATAAGCTAATGCATAAGAAATATTAAATATAGATATTATATTAAAAGGAAAAAAAATAAACATGCAAAAAGAATTAGAGAGAGAGAGAGAAATAAAGGAAAAGTAAAATGTATTGTGGAACGCACGTTCCTCCGACATTCTCGAAGAACGAGGCTGCCTCCCCCTGTACCTTTGCCTCCAGGCCCAGGCTTTGTGCCCATTTTCCAAACTTAGCGACTTCGACACATCGTTTTTTAGATATTACATTGTATTGTTGTGTTAAATATAAATTATACTCGAAGAGAAATATACTTTTAACACCTTCTAAAATTTATTTAAATTATCCAGATATCTATTTTAAGTTTAAAATCCATAGAGACCTACTTTAAAAGATAAAATGCATTAGACTTAAATTTAAATTTAATTTTTATTAAGATGATAAAATAAAAAATTATTATAACATTTAAATTGAATAGTATAAAATATTCTAATTATTTTATTTTAAAATGAGTTTTAACTGAATTTAAAGGATTTAAATATTACATAAAAAATCTAAATTTAAATATATCTTATGATCTATTAAAGAATTTTTTTGTATATTTTAAAATGTAAAAAAGCAATATAAATTATAAAATTAGAGAAATTATCCACACATGCTATAAAAGTCAAAATATTCTTCTATGCAATGGAAAATATTTTATTTAAGTGACATTTAATGTTAATTTAAGATTTTATCCTTTTTTTATTTCATATTTATGTATCATAAGTGAGTTAATCATTTTTATTATCACTAAAAAATAAAAAAAAATATTTTTTCATGCATGAAATCATGAAAAATTAAAAGATGCAAGTACGTATTTGATCTTACATATTAATATTATGTTACACTAGGAAGAGATTTGAATATAAAATTTTTACTAGATTATTCAAAATTTTCATTGTTAAATTATAATTTGTTTGACAAAAACCTTGATGTTTGTTCTTTTTCCATTTCATGAAAAGAAAAAGTCAAAAACTTAATCCTTGAGAATTCAGCCAAAATAAGTATATAAAAATAAAAAAGGTCTTTTCCCTATTAGCCATGAGACTAACAAAAATAACAACTCTCTTCACAAATAAATAAATAAATAAATAAAAACAAGCCACTTAGACAAGAAAAAACTCTACAATAATATTACTATAAATAAAAAAGGCAAAATTCCTATAAAACCATTTTCCATAAGCTACAGCTAGAGTTTAGCTTTCACACACTGACTGCCTGCTATTTTTTCCTCTGAACACTCACTGTGACTTCTTCTCTGGCAACTCTTCCTGCATTTCGGTCCCCACTTTGCTTTCTTCTTCCATAGCTCTGCAACCCCATTTCCCAAAAGATTATCTTCTTCCCTTTCTTTCTTTAACATTTTCTTCTCCAAATCTCAACTTAGTAGCATCATCTCATCTATAGCACCCAATTCCTTTCTCTTCTCGTAACTTAATCCTTGTACTTTAAGTTCACTTATTTTCATGACGATAGTTACATAACAAGTGCACTTCATAATCTCTGACTGCAAGTTGCTTTCTATTCAAGCTTCCGTTTTCCAATTGCAGATAAGTTTGGTGCTGGAAAACTTTCCCGAGAAAAAACGACAAAATTTTCAGTGGAAATTAGAGATTTGGTATATTCAAGTAGACAGTTCCCCTTTTCTGACTCCAGGTTTTCAGTGTGGTTGAGTTTTTCAGATCTCTCCTTTCTGCTTAAAAATTCTGAGCAAACTCTTTTCAGCTTTTAGAAAATTAATGTCAATTCAAAGTTTAGATTTTTGAGAATCTGGTTGATCCTTTATAGTGTTTTTCTGGTCTCTTCTTTTAGTTAGCAGAAATTAATCTGCGAAAATTCAAGGTTACCTTGCTGCTATGTCCTTGTCAAGTTTCATTCAAGCCAGAAGGTGATTGCATTTCCCAAATTCTTCATTGGTCTGATTTGGGTCCCATTTCTGTCTGAATTTCCAATTTTTAGTGCTGACATTCATCCTTTTTCTGTTTTTACACACTAAAAACGGACTCTTCCCTTTTGGAGTTTCCTTTCTTCCTTTACAGCTTAGTCGTACTTGGATTTCAATTCTACAAGTACTGTCCAATTTCTAGTTCCTTTGTCAAATTAATGGCGTTCCCATTTCAATTAATTGTGTTGTGGGCGTAGTAAGTTTCTGACATGCTTATGTTAGCAGTCCGTGGCGGCTTCTTGAATTTGAGAGTTTGACTCTCCTTTCAGGTACCAAACTTGTGTTATTTTCTCCCCCACTAGAAATTGTATTTGGTTCATTTTGAATTTCTGGCTCAGCCTTAATTTTTTTCGTTGTTCTACCTAATATTCCTAGAAATTATGTGCCTTGAGTTCTTATCATTGCTACTAATCAACTCTTGAGGCTTGAGAAGAACTCCTATGTTACTTTTCCTTTTCAGCTGCTTGTTTTAATTGCCAATTTGGACTTGGTTATCTTTCATATGTAAATGAGACTTCGAAAATAAGAGTTCATTATTGTAAATTTTTTTTTCCCCTCTCTTGAGCATAACTAGACATGTGTAGACCGGAGTATCTCCTTGGATTACCATTCCTGCTCTGTATGTCCAATTGGTTCTTGCTACATTGGGTTGTAAGTGCTGAGATTCCTTTGGGTTCGAAACTTTCTGTGGTCGACAATGATTGTTGGGTCTCTTCCAATGGTGATTTTGCATTAGGATTCTTTAACATTTCAGATCAACCTACGCAGTATGGTATTGGTGTTCGTTTCAATTCAAAGTCTATACCCTTGAGTCAACAAACTGTGGTCTGGGTTGCTGCTGCTGGCAGGCCTGTAAGTAACAACTCCTATTACCAACTTACCCAGGAAGGAGAACTGGTTCTGTTTGATTCCAGTCAGGGAGTTGTATGGAGGAGCAAAACAGGCAATGGATCTGTTGTTTCAGCTGCTCTACATGACAATGGCAATCTTGTTTTACTAGACAGAGAGCAAAATATTGTCTGGCAAAGTTTTGATACTCCCACTGATACACTTGTCCCTGGACAGAGTTTGTCTATGTATCAAACACTTAGACCTGCAAGCAAGAATGACATGTCCAGCTACTACACTCTTTATATGAATGCTTCAGGTCAATTACAGCTGCGATGGGAGAGTCATGTCATCTATTGGACTAGTGAAGGCCCTTCCACTTCAAATCTCAGTGCTTTTCTTACTACTGGTGGAGCCCTGCAACTTCGAGACCAAAGTTCAAAACCTGTTTGGTCTGTGGTTGGGGCAGATCACAATGCTTCGGTGAATTATCGGTATATGAGACTGGATGTGGATGGTAATCTTCGCTTGTATTCATGGATAGAAAGTTTGCAAACATGGAGATCAGTGTGGCAAGCTGTTGAGAATCAATGCAAGGTGTTTGCAACTTGTGGTCTACATGGTATCTGTGTCCTTACTGCCTCAGGTTCTGCTGATTGCAGATGCCCATTTGAGGCAACAACTGAGGCTAACGAATGTTTGGTTCCATATGAGCAGGTGTGTGAAGGTGGCACCGATATGCTTAGATATGAGAACATATTTCTATATGGCATTTACCCACCAGATGATTCAGTTACTATCAGTAGTTTGCAGCAATGTGAAAATTTGTGCCTGAAAGACCCAAAATGTACAGTTGCAACCTTCTCCAATGATGGAAGTGCACGATGCTCAATCAAGAAAACCAAGTATGTCACCGGTTATGCAGATCCATCTCTGAGCTCAATATCTCTTGTTAAGAGATGTTCTGGTCCATTTGCTGTAAAACCCAGTCCTGTAAAATCACCTCCATCCAAACAGTCTTCTAGGCTTTGTGTTCCTTGTCTGGTTGGAGCAGCTTCAGGCACATTCGTTGTCTTTGCTATCCTTCAGTTGGGAATTGGCTTCTGCATCTACAGAAGAAAAGGTTCTACTAGGAACAAAGACACCTTAGCTTTCACCTACCAAAATTCAAATGGTTTAATTGTGTTATCTTTCTCAGAAATCAAGACCCTCACTGGGGATTTCAAGAACCATATTGGGCCAGGGATGTTCAAGGGTGTTCTACCAAACAATGTCTTGGTTGCGGTTAAAGACCTGAATGCAGCCATAGAAGAAAGAAAGTTCCGGAGTGCTGTTCTAAAGATAGGGAGCATCCATCACAAGAACCTTGTGAAGCTGGAGGGCTATTGTTGCGAGTACAATCATCGATTTTTGGTGTATGAGTATGCCAAAAATGGTTGTCTGGATAAGTACATAGATGACTCTACACTTTGCAGGAGGCTAACTTGGAGAAAGAGAGTTGAGATATGCTCGAGTGTGGCGAAGGCCATTTGTTATTTGCATTCTGGGTGTAGGGAGTTTGTAAGCCATGGAAATTTAAAATGTGAAAATGTGTTATTAGATGAGAGTTTCGTGGCCAAGGTGACTGACTTTGGGTTTGCAAGAGTAGATGGTGAGGCATCATATTGTGGCTTTTCAGCTGAGAAAGATGTGGAGGATTTTGGCAATTTGATATTGACATTGTTGACTGGGTGCCGAGATCATGAAGAACTTTGCGAGTGGGTGTATAGAGAATGGATGGAAGGGCGGGCAGATAATGCAGTTGATAAAAGAATCAATGGTGAAGTGAATTCAGAGGAGCTTGAACGTGCATTAAGAATTGCATTCTGGTGTCTTCAAAGAGATGAACGTAGGAGACCGTCTATGGGGGAAGTAGTAAGAGTACTAGATGGCATGTTGAACGTTGATCCCCCGCCTCCACCATTTGCTATCCAGAGGCCATTGCAGGAAGATGATTCACAAAATTATGGTTCAGAACCAGAAGAATAGAAGCCATCTGAAATGCTAGCAACTTCTATCCATTTGCTTTACATATTTTTTTGTCATCAGATTCAATGTATATAGTAGGACTAACATCTTGATGAGATGCCCAATAGTTTTGGAAGTAATTTGTAAACTGTGTAACTGTGAAGAGATGAGAGAATGAGCATTGTCCTTGAGCTATGTATATTATTTATGGTCGTTTTCGAGTTGGAGTAAGCTTACAGCTTCCTAAAAATTTAGTGTTCAATTTATGGCTGCGTTCTAGTTCTATATAGTCAACGTTTATTCTAACATGGAATGGGAAAAAAGCAAGAGTAGGAAACGGTGTAAGATACCATTTGGTGCTGATGATGTATGCTGACTTTAGTGGTTTGAATGAGGCTTATCTTGGGTTTGTGAATGGAGTTCCTAAATTCCTTTAAATCAATGGGAAATTTGTGGCTGGAAATTTGCCAGATCAAAGAGGCTTGTTCACAATCCTTATGAGTAAATCCAATCCAAGACCATGTTTTGAAAATTGTTTTTGTCAAGCTTAAGCTATATCTTGTTTTCATATTTTTCTTGATTTTTTTTGGTTAAATTAAGATAATCTTGTTTACACAATTTTCTTGAGTCAGGTGACGCAATTTGTTTAAAAATAATCATATTAATTTTGAAAAAAAAAATGTTTGAATAAACTTTTGATAAATTATGTTACAATAATAAACAGTACAACTAAATATTGGATGGATAAAAATTGAAGAGTGTAAATGTTAAGTTGTTAGACATAGATTCTCATAAATATTGTTTTGATATAAACTATGTCTATACCCAGTGGCAGACCTATAATTCACCTAAGTTTTTTTTTTCTCCTTTTCCAGTATTTGAAAATTCTAGCAATAATCAAATTGATAGGTCCTTTTTTTTGTTGGTAGGTCCATGGGTGTATTTTTGTAGGACCCTTTTCAACTTGCCCGTCTAGCTCAGTCGGTAGAGCGCAAGGCTCTTAACCTTGTGGTCGTGGGTTCGAGCCCCACGGTGGGCGTTGCTATTTTGCTAGGGGAAATGTTTATTTCGTGAGACGATGCCACGGTGGGCGCTGTCATATATAGGCTTTTGCTATGGGAATTTTTCATTTCGAGAGACGTCCAGAAACAGCAAAATTTTTGAATTGGATTAGCTCGTGCTACTTTCGTTTGTTTTGCGTTTCTTTCTCTGACACATTTAACATGGCGTTAGAACATTGTTAAAAAATGTTTTTTTTTCTGGTATTGACCTAGATTTAGATGCTCAAAGTAAAATTTGGAGCATTACGAACTTGGAGATCCATCAACAAAAAAACAGTAATCTGATACAGCCTTGTTTTGTTCCTTCTTGGTTTTCCTTTGTTGCTGTGATATGAAATTGACATAAGGACTAATCGGATAAATCTTAATTTTAATTGTTATCTTTCTCTTTTACTATTATTTTTTCTTTTTAATCAGAGAGACCAATTTAAAATAAAACTATATTAAAGATGTAATTGTAAATTGTAAATTACGACTATGAAAGTATTGGTTTATACATTCTTTCTAGTCTCAACTCTAGAAATAATTTTTTTTCTCTATCTTTTTTAAAGAGCCATCTAAAGTTTCAACTAAAAAGATGAAATGAATTTTTCATTCTATCAATTAAAATAATGAGCCTCCTAATATTGGGAAAGCTCATTACTTCAACTAGTCCTCGTATTCTTCGAACGGATCTCCTACAAGTTGAAAGGGTTGCCCAAAAACAATATATAAGCCTTGTTTGATAAAACTTGCAAGTAAATTACATATAATATGACAACTAAAGTTGTTGTTTCCATTAATAATCGTCATCTTGTTTTATTTTAGTTTATTTTTTTTTGGCCAAGTGGATTGACCTTGCCATTTTGACTAGTTTGGTCTGTCTAGTAATAATCTTGTTGACCTAGACAATGAGGTTGCTTGAGCGGCATATATGTCTCTAAAAGGTCTTGGTGTATACATATTTCTTCATTTGCAAAATCTCTCTCTCTAGCTTTCTCATTCTCTCTAAAAAAAAAAAAAATCCCAATCTTCTTTCTAAACCTTTTCTCTCCTATTTTTATCTCCCTCCTCTCTTATATCTAATGTTGTTAGTTAGTATATTTTTAGCTTGTCTATAATTTTAATTATTAGATACATTATAATGCTAGTTTTATTCTTAATAATATTTAACAATAATTTACTTAGATAACTTGTTTTAGACATTACACATTATTTATCTTATAAACATTTCATAGAATTGATTTGAGGGGGAGGGTTAGGGTTTAGATTTTAAAAAAAATGAAATATATATTTGGTTTGAAATTAACTTTAAGGTTAGGTTTGCAGGGTTTGGGGATTGCAAAATATGTGTATAATGGATTAGGGTTTTAATTACTAAGTAAATTAGAAAGTTAGCTTTATTTTGATTAACATAAATTGCCATGATCATATTAACATTAATTTATTTGGACTTTACACATAATTTATTTTATGATCGTAATTTGCTAAAAAAAAAAAAAGCTACATTCATGTATTAGGCTTTAGGTAACAAATACATGAGATACATATTTGTTTTAAATTTCAGTTCGGGATTAGGTTTTGAGGGTTAGGATATCTAAAACATGTAATTAACTCTAGGAATCACATTTTTAGGGTTTGGGGTTATAAAATACATATTTGTTTATTTTACTTACATTAACTCATTTATTTTATTTACATTAATTGTACTTATGGTAAAAAAAAATGAAATATATATTTGTTTCAGATTTCAATTTAGGGGTTAGGATTTAGTGTTACCACATAATTTAAAAATATAATTTATTAATATGAATTGTTTTAGGAACCACATAAAAATTGTAATGTTAGCTTTATTTTTAATATTATTAACATTAATTTACTTATTTTTCTTAGATAAATTGTTTTAGATTTTACACATAATTTATTTTATGAACATAATTTTAGGGTTTAGGGTAAATACATAATTTTATTAGGCTTTAGGTAACAAATACATGAAATACATATTTGTTTTGAATTTCATTTTAGGGGTTAGGTTTAGGAGATTAAGATTTTTCAAACACATAATCAACTCTAGGAACCACATATTTAAGGATTAGGGGTTAGGAAATACATATTCATTTGGAATTTCATTTCAAGGGTAGATATTTGTGGTTAGGGTTTCTAAAACATGTGATTAATACTATGAACCACATATTTAGGGTCAGGGGCATTAAGTCTAGCCCTATTTTGAAAAGATTTATAATTTATTTTAATGATAACGGACTTTTTGAATGTACTAAATTTGTTGAATTTTAGTGAATTTAATCTTATAAGACATTGGAAAGCTTGATGAAGGCTTAGTTTGGGCGTAGGATCACTCCAATGTAAATGTTAGGATTTATTTAAATATAGTTCAAGGTTTAAGTTAATTTTAAGAAGTATTTGCCTTAAGAATTTGCATAAAGGATTTTGAAAAATTTCTTCAAAAGTATTTCTCTATGTTGCTAAACGATTCAACTAAGTTTTACAACTGGAAAAGATGTTTTTGAGTTGAAATAAATATTTTGGAATTATTTAAAAATGATTTTTAATCAATTTTTTTCTAGAACAATAATTTGAAAATGCAAATCCTAGACTCGTGAGTCGACTATAGCCAATTGGACTTTATTCGAGAACATTGCATTTCAAGTGAGTCGATTCACAAGTTTGAATTGTATATGCAAGTCGAATTGCACCTTCTTAAGCTAGGCACACGAGCCAACTCGTGAAGGCCAAAATTTCAATATAGAGCTATACATTTTTTGCAAATTGACTTGTAATTTAAAATTTGCCCACGTTATTCATTTTGTGAGTCAATTTGGTTGGAATAAATTTTCAAATACTGGCCATTTACTGCTCTCTCACTATAAATACCTTATGCTCTCATTTCCTCAGTACGAACTGTATTTTTAAAGAGGTAAATACTATCCATTTTTCTGTATTTCATCTATTTACTCTATTATAACATTTTGAGCAAGATTTAAGTGAATTCTTACCTCTATAGCTTTATTTTATAATCTAAACTTTTGAGTTCTTGTTATTTTCTTTCAATTCATCTCAAAATTTTTGGGTATTTTTTAAGGCTAGAAAACCTTAAGTTAGAAAGAGTGTAGTATCTCTTATTTCCTTAGCTTTGAGTAACATATCTCAAAAAGGTTTCGATTGTTGGGGCATAATTTTATTATAGAGGCTTCTCCTTATGTTGGATTCAAACTTGAAAGGACAAATTATAGTAGAATTTAGGCTTCTATAAAAATTTGCATTTGAATCTCTCTATCCCTACTATTTTATTTTTCTATTGCACTTTATATTCTTGATATTCATTATTATTCAAATTGGTATTGAGTAATTAATGTGTTGAGTTTTAGATTATTACGGCTGATTTATGAGATTGTTGATAATTTATTTCTAAGTTGTTGAAATTTTATAAAAATTGAAAAAAGGGTTTTGAAAAATAATTTGAAAAATTGCAAAGTCCTAAAATCAATTCATTCTCTCTTGGTAGAATCTTTGACTACAATTGATATCAGAGCTTGACTCTTATTGTTACGACATAACCACCTCAAGAGGATCCAATAGATTTGAATGATTTAAGCATTTTACTCGAGTGTCCTCTGTTGAACAAACCTTATAAGTTCAATAGGTAACACTATATATACTGGTAACAAAAGATGAAGGCTTTTATTAATACCATTGATATTGACATGTGGAAACTAGTGGAAAATAGATATAATCTACTAACTAAACTTGAAAACAGTGTAACCATTTTGAAATTTAGAAGTGATTGGAGTGAGGATAAAAAGAAAAAACACCTTCTAGCATCTAAGGTCAAATAAATAGTGCTGAATTTATTATGGCCTAGTGAGTACGAGAGAGTATTTAACTGTGCCACTAGTAAAGACATGTGGGATGGTCTTGAAGTTGCTTCTATAAGTACTACCTAAGTCAAGGCATCTAAGGTTCACACGTTTACATCTCAATGTGAGCTTTTCAAAATAAATTTTAGTGAATCATCTTGGATATGGTGCAAAGATTCACTACACATGTTAATCATTTGAGCATTATAGGTAAAAAAATTCAAAATGCTAATTTGATCCACAAAGTTCTTTGCTCATTGACCATTGAATGACAATCGAAGATTATGACTATAAATGAGTTAATGAAGATGGACCTACCTACTTTGCAAGAGTTGTTTGGTAACTTAGAGGAGCATGAAATGGAACATAAAAAGTATTTAAGTCAAATAATGATGACAGAAGAAGGAGCCGCTGTAATTTATAAATAGGAAGATAGTGGATTAGAGAGTTTGGATGATCTTAATGATAGCTCAATATGAGATGATTTGGATCTTCTCACAAAAAGTATCAAAGGCTCTTAAAAACTCCTAAGGTTGGTGGAAGGAAGAAGCCTTCTCTCTCTAGAAGAAATGTAAATAGAGATGAGTAAAATCATCAATTTAGCCCCACTTATTATGAGTGTAAGAAGCCAAGACATATCAAATATGATTGTCTTGTGTATCTTGAGAAACTATAGGAGTATGAGAGGAAGAAAAATAAGCAACCAAGCCTACTTCTGATGAAGAGAAGGATAAAGAGGCATTGCTCTGTCTCATGGTTATGGGAGACAATAACGTTGAGGTAAATGAAGATAACTTTATCCAATCTCTTGATGATATTGATAATTTATATAAAGAGTTATGTGATTATTTGCTTAAGGCTAAAATGAATGTCAATCTTTCAAAAAAATTCATTGCTTCCTTGGAAGATGATAGTGAAAATTTACAAAAAGAAAATAATGATTTATTAAAAAAAGTTGAAAACTTAAGTTATTATCATAAGTTTGTACTATTTATGAAAGTATCAAGTCAAAAGTTGATAATTTGAACAAAATGCTTGAAAAATTCAGAGATAGTAAGAAAGCACTTAATGCATTACTTGGAAGCCAAATGTGTGGTTTCAACAAAAAGGGACTTGGAAATAAGACAAGTATGCAAAACTCTTTTTTATAGAAACCTTTTTGTTGGGAAAACCATGAGAAACCAACCTTATACAATGTGTTTCTTTTATGAACAAAGAGGCCATAGGATTCATGTATGTGCTCACAAGAGGAACACTTACTTAACTAGTGTTGAAGAGAAGTTAGTTTGGGTACCAAAAGCTTCATCTAGTGAGACTAACCTTCAAGGACCTATAACTATTTGGGTACCCACATCCAAAGAGAAATTTTCATTGTATAAGTGTGTGGGAGATTTCGCAATGACATGTGGAATCTTGATAATGGATGCTCCCGACATATGATTAGTAATAAATTCAAAATTTTCTCACTCACTCTTATTGATGGTGGATATTTCACTTTTAGAGATAATGTTAAAGGGAAGGTAATAGATAAAAATATGGTTGATAAAAATTCTCATTCATTTATTGAAAATTTTTTGTTAGTTAAAGAGTTCCAATATAATTTTCTTAGCATCAGTCAATTTTGTGACAAAGGGATATAGCCACTTTTGACTCTATTTATTGCATAGTTGAAAACTTGAATGATAAGTAAATTACGTTGGTTTGTAAAAGATTTAATAATATTTATATGATTGATATTGATAATAAGCCTAATATTGATTTTAATTGTTTGGTTAGTATAAATGATGGTTCTTGGATTTGTCATAAAAGACCTTCTCATATAAGTATGGACCTTATTAGAAAGTTTTTTTAAAAATGATTTGATTATTGGGTTGCCTAAACTTAAGTACATGTCAAAAGGGTACACAAGTAAAAACATATTTTAAACCTAAAAATTTTGTTTCTACACCATGACCTCTTCAATTACTTCATATGGACTTAATTGGTCCATTAAGGATTAGAAATTGTGATAGAAAATATTATGTACTTGTAATTGTTGATGACTACTCAAGGTACACATAAATATTATTTCTTGATCAAAAGAGTGATACTTTTCAAGCTTTTCAAAAGCTTGTAAAGTCTATCTAAAATGAAAAAGGAATAACAATAGTAAGTATCTGAAGTGATTATGGTGGAGAGATTAAAAATCATGATTTTATTTGTTATTACACTGTGAATGGTAGTGAACATAACTTTTTTTCCCCTAGAATCTCTTAACAAAATGGCATTATTGAAAGGAAGAATAGGTGTTTAAAAGAAACAGTAAGAACCATGCTTAATGACAGTTCTTTCCCAAAGTCATTTTTTATAGATGCGATAAATATCACTTGCTATATTATGAATAAAGCCTTGATAAAGCCTAGGGTGACAAAATGGATAGATATCCATGAATTCATCCAATTTATCCATATTTGGATCAATCTAAATCCACCTATAATGTTTAGCGAACCAAATGGGTGGATGATATATTAATTCATCTGATAAAAAAGTCATTAAAGATCCATTCATGGATATTCATGATCCATCTAACTCAATTTTTATTAAAAAATTAACCTAAATATTTTTTAAATAAAAAGTATTATATTAAATTAAAAAAAAATAAAAATAGAAAATTTCAAAATCCTAACATAGTCGTACATGTTGGTAAACCTGACAATTATGACCCATATCCGTTTATTCATTCATATCCATCCTCATTATAACTAATTTATATTAATTTTTAGATAACTGTGAGTTAGGTCATTATTGATGCATTAAATAAGGGTTATATTGGTTCAACTCATTGATAACTATTTATTCATTTATATTTATATTTAACATTTTAATAAGATAAAAAATACAGCATATTTAGCATCTTTTGTAGGATAAAAAAAATGGTACATTTTGATCTTTGTAAAGATACTTGCAGTTTAAAATTTTTCCTAAAAGTTAATTAATATTTATTTATGTAATATATTGAACTTTAGTTTTTTCTATTTAAATATTAGTAGTCAATTATTTGTTTTAATAAATTTTTAAGAAATACTAATTTCAAATATAGTGTATTTTTTTTTATTCTAGATGTTTCAAATTTTAAAGAATTGCCAATTTCACATCATATTTTTTTTATTTTCATTTTTATATATGTTGTATATATAATACGTAGAAAAACTTTACAGTAAAAAAGGAATATAAAATATTTTAAGTTTATTAGTCCTTTCTTTAATTTTATAGTGCAGATAAACTACTTTTAAATTATAATTTAAAATTTTAATAGTAAAAAAATATTTTTTAATAATGAAGTTAAAATATAATTTAAATTTTAATACTAAAAATCATTTTTGATGATGAAATTAAAATATAATTTATAATTTTAATAGTTAAAAATTATTTTTAATGGTGACAGTAAAATGTAATTGTAATTGTGGAAAAAATAATGAAAATAAAAATGATAGAATAAAATAATATAAAAATTATGATGGTTAAAGGGATGAATTCAGTCTGACCTTTTATATAAAATTTTAATCGAGTCATAAATGGATAAATGAATTATTGCTAATCCATTCATTAGTGACCTAATTTATATCCATGCAAACCACCCATTTGCCAGCCTATAAGGCCCCTTCTGAAGAAAACACTTTATAAGTTGTACAAAGGGAGAAAATCCAATATATTGCATCTTCATATTTTTGATTGCAAATGCTATATACTTAATAATGATGAAGACAACCTTGGAAAATTTGATGCCAAATCCAATAAAGCATTGTTTGTTGGATATTCTTCTACTAGCAAAGCTTTTCAAGTTGATAACAAGATAATTTTACAAATAAAAAAAATTTATTCATGTTACTTTTGATAAATTTACTTTTTATGTACATAAAATTGATGATAATGATGAGCAAGTAGATGCTTGGTTTCTTTAACAAGTTTCAAATCTACAATAAGAAAGAAATGAAGAGAAGAAAGAGATAAAGAGGATAAAGACAATGAAGAGCCCCCTCTTATGCACATTACAATTGAAGAATGGACTTGTTAACCACATAGAGCATATAAGATCATGGAAAGTTATCCAATTGACCAAGTGATTGGTAATATATCACAAAGAGTAACACGTAATACTCTTAGAAATATCTATGATCATCTAGCATTTTTTTTCTTAAATTGAACCTAAAAACATTGATGAGGCTACAGATGATGAACATTGGATTTTAGCTATAGAAGATGAATTAAATTAATTTAAAAGAAATAAAGTTTAGGAACTTGTGTCGAAACATGATAATTACATAATTATAGGAACTCAATGGGTTTTTAAGAACAAACTTGATGAAAATTATGTCATTGTTAGAAATAAAGCTCAATTGATTGCAAAAGGTTACAATCAAGAGGAAGAAATTAATTTCGATGAAACATATGTGCTTGTAGTTAGGCTAGAAGCAATAAGTATGTTATTAGCATATGATTGTATAAGATGTTTTAAGTTTTATCAAATGGATGTTAAAAATGATTTCTTGAATGGTTTGGTTATGGAAGAAGTGTACGTTAAACAATCTCTGAATTTTGAGAGTCGCATCCTTTTTAATCATGTCTATTGCCTTAAAAAAGCTCTTTATGAGTTCAAATAAATTCCTGAAACTTGATATGAGCGTCTGAACAAATTTTTTATAAATAATAGTTTTTCAAGAGGTAAAATTAATATCACTCTATTCATAAAATATAAAGACAATAATATTTTATTAGTACAAATATATATCGATGATATTATTTTCTAATATTTGAAAATTATAAATAACAATCAAATTGGTGCGTCCGTTTTGCTGTTAGGGTCCATGGTTTATTGTTTGTAGCATAAGACCCAAGTTGCACGTCTAGCTCAGTTTCTAGAGCGCATAGCTCTTTGTGCCCTTGGGTTTGAGCCTGAGACTGGGCAATTCTTTAAAGTTTTATAGAAAATGATAATAGTTGTTTTTCTTAATAATATTTTAATATTAACGGGATATTCTCTCCTAATGCAATGCAATTATGCAAATGACGCCGATTCTGAAGTCCAAATTGCTTTATGCTAATTTTTTTGTTGTTATATATGATAATAGTAGTAATAATAATGAGGAGTATAAATGAGTCAAATTTTAATATTTTTAGACTCATTTATTTAATAAATGAATGAATTTGAGTTGTTTGTTCATAATTGAGTCAAGTTTAACTTGTTTATCACTTATTTTTTTAAAATATAAATAATATTTATTCATAATTAAAAAAATTCATATATTCAATTTTTTATATTTTAAAATCTTATTCAAAAGTAAATTATCATTTTATCTTTAAATTCTTCGTATTATTAAATTTATATAAATTGTAAAATTATTTTATTAAAAAAAAAAACTAAAACATCATTTTACTTTCTCAGAGATTGAATTTTTATCAATTTTGTTTCTATATAATTTTCTTTCTCCATTTGATCCCTTATAAAATTCAATTTTAATTAATGTAGTCCCTCTATCCAACAAGCTAGCAGCATTTTTTTTTGTGTATCATTAATTGATGAGGTGAAAGTTACGTTGCTTACATAGAGCAATACTTATGCTTACTAATATATTTTGACGTGGAATTTGTTTTATATTTTTATACTGCTATTTAACAGCCCTGTTTTGGTGAGAAAGAGACCAGAACAGGAGTGTAGCAACCCTAGTCCACAAGAACACAGATCCACTCATGACACAAACTCCTTCAAGTGTAGAAGGCAGAGACTTCTCTCTAACATAAGCATGGGTGGGGTGGGGATGAGCTACTTAGATGGTAAGAATAATTTACGCTGCATACTCTTCATCTTCTTCTGCGTCAAGCTTTATTATAGATAGTAGGAGCTCTGATTGTGGATTAAGAGTATTGTTGCAAACACCTGGAACAAAGAAAAAACTCAAGAAGAAAAGTTTCTTAGATGCCCAAAATATAAGAACAAAGGAAAAAGGTGTTAAGTTTTTTGAGCGGGTAGACTATGAAAAATGTTAGATTGAAGTTTTGATTAAGATTTTATGGGGGCTTTGCTTTGCTGTAGGCGAAAAGAAAGAGCCAAAAAAAAGGCAAACAAAGCTCTTTTTTATCTAAGAGAATCAAACAATTTGCATAATTATGAAGAAATCACACATTAGATAATTGGTCTTTGGAGAGAGAGAAGGGAAGAATATAGGTTTATGAAATAAGATTGTTTTTTACAATTGGGGATTAGGCTTTAGTGATAGTTCCCTAGTTTTGCGGCTTGGAAACAAAAGAATAAGGAATTTCAAATTGTAATATAAAATAAAACAAACTTGATCTGACAATATATTAGTCAGCATAAGTGTTGTTGCTCATAAGCTACATAAATTCCACCTCTTCAATTAACAGCACTTGTCAGCAATTCTGTTAGTTCATTAGACGTAGGGATCACATTAAATAAAATTGAATTTTCGAATGATCAAATTAGAAACAAAATTATATAGAGACCAAATTGATAAAAATTCGGTCTATGAAGGATTAAAATAGTATTTTAGTCCTAAAAAAATTAGATATTAAATATTTAAAAAATTATTTAATAAAAAAATAAAGATAATTACTATAATTATAATATGATATTTAAAAATAATCATACAATATTATATTTTTCTATCAAGATATTATATATAAAATATATAATTATATTTGAATTATTATTTTTTAAACGAGTCATTCATGAATTAAATGAATCAAATTTTAAAATTCTTAAATTTGACTTATTTATTAATCACACCTAATTTTATGTTCAAACTCGTTGATTTATTAAATGAACTAAATTGAACCGAGCCAAACCCTTGCAGGAGCTAGATTCAAATAACTCACAAATAGTATGACTTATTTGCACCTCTAGTCAACCTAACAAAGGAAAAGGCTAAGAATTGGTGTACACTAGTTGTTAGCTCTTTATTGTCGTCAATGTTTTAGATTTCAAACGAGACAATGAACTAAAAAAATTATTGGATCATTATTCGATTAATCTAAGTTAAATTAATTATTAAATTAGATGATATCATAAATATAAATTTATATAATTTTTAAAAAAGTTAAATAATAATTAACATACTCTATAAATATGAGTTTATATTTTATTAAAAAATAAAAAACTAAAAGAAAGAAAGTAAATTAGTGAATTTTTAGTCAACTAAATGTTAAATTTCTTCTTTTGTTAACTTTTTTTGTTACATATAGACATATTGGACCACTTTAATGAAAAAAAGTCTTAAAAAAAAAATTCATTAGTTGATTTTTCGATTTTATCCAGTTCGACTGCTAAAATAATTTTTTTAGATAAACTCAAACCAGATAATATAATAATTAGCAACCAAACCATTAAATCATTTCGTTCAATCTAATTTTTAAAACGTTGATCGTTACTAGTTGAGCATAGACATCCTTGAACCTCTTGAATGGGATAATTTTCATTCATAGGCGGAAGATGCTAGTTACAATTAACATTGTTTATAAAATGCCATTGAATGTATATGCGAGAGGATCTAAATAAATAAGGTTAATTTATATTAGATTGTAATATATATAACAAATGATAGTTTGTGAAACAAAAATATGAGCCTCACATTTCTCTTTACAGGCCCTGGACTTTCTCTTTGTAACTTTCCTTCACTGTTGACACAGTGCACAATAAACATTTCAGACTATGATTGTTTGGTCTTCATCGTTTGATTGGGTCAAGAATTAATCGAATGAATCCAATATCAAAATATCAATTTATGCACCATTTCTTCATATAAATCAAGGTAGTGCACTTATGAAAGGGGTCTTCGTTCTCATTTCTCATTTTTACATTCTCAAGACTACTAATTTAATAATCAAAGCGCTCTCCGAAGCCCCAATTTCAATAACTTGTATTCTTATTTTATAGATTTTGAAAATCAGAATTTGTCAACTGCTAATGAATTTATTTGTATATCTTTAGCTTTTGTTTCTGTTGTTGCAACTACTGTTAGTGAAAATTACAACTGTAAATTATAATAAATGGTTTTTTAATTCAAAATCAAATCCAAATTTTTATGCATTCTCTTCAAAATTAAATCCAAATTTTTCATTAGACTAAACTTAGGTGAGACTCTCAACATGTTTGCTATGAAGTTTTCGATCAAACTAGGATAGTCTCGTACATGGCATGAATTTATATTAGATATATAAAAGAAAAAAGGTTGATGTCATATTAAGACATATCACAATTTTTACAATATATTTTTTTAAAATATATTTGATCATGTTTATATTTAAAATATAATCATAATTGTAAAATAAAAAAATTTAATAAAAATTTATTTTACACTTAAAAAAGTTAAAAATTCTTTAAAATAATATTATATTGTTACAATTTATAGTATAAATAAATTAAGGAGATGTATCTCATATTTTTTTATTATAATAATTGATTTTCTCATATTATAATCAAATATATCTTAAAATATGATATTATATTATTGTAATTTTTATAAATATTTAATATAGTTTTTATCTTAAAACTTTTTTTACACCTACAATATAATTTTATTCTTAAATTTCCTATTTTAGAATTATGATTACAATTTAAGTATAAAATATGATAAAAATATTCTTAAATGCAATATTATATTGTTGCAATGAGATATATCTCATATATTTTTTATTACAATCATTTATATGTAATCTATATAAAAAGTTAGTATATATTAATTATTACAATTTATAATCATTCATTTGCTCATATTGTATGTTTTAAAATAATATTATAAAAAGTTTATGAATTTTTATTTAGCAATATTATTTTGTTGTAATTTGTATATTTACTAAAATTAATATTATTTGATTTAGGTATACATTTTTTTTTGAATTTGAAAAGACATATTATTTGATCATATTTTATATTTAAAATATTATCATAATTCTAAAATAGAAAATTTAGAAATAAAATTTTATTATTTGTTCAAAAAAAGTTGAAAGTTCCTTACAACAATATTATATTATTACAATTTATATTATGAGCAAATCAATAAGATACACCTTATATTCTTTTATTATAATCATTAAGTTGTTCATATTATAATCAAATATATTTTTAGATGTAACATTATTGTTGACGGTAGGTTTTGGATACACCTAAATCCTACTAATAGAATGGGTTCTTTCGGGACCCAAGCTGTTTTCTGGTTGTTTGGGTGGCGAGTGACGAGAGATGGCAGGAAGAAGAAGAGAAAGGTTGGAACATGAAGGTTTAATGTGATTCAATTAAATCCGGACGACATTGAACCCTACGTCTATGGAGAGCATTTTATTAATCTGAATGAGTTTTTATAAAGCTTTGGCTATGGCTTCTAGCAAAGTTTCTGCTCATACCTTTTCTTTCTTTTTTCTACAAAGGTTCAAGCCCCCCATTTGTAGAAGCATGGAGGGGTATAAACAAAATTAAATAAACTATACATTTGTTACATCAAATATTAAATGTATAAGACTTATTAAGCTTCTATAAACTAGCTTTTATAGGTTGCTTTTTATGTGTGGGGCTTGATGGTTGTATTTTGCAAAATGACGGTGCAAGTTGCTTGTGAGCCTTATGCTCGACCTCAATGAGCTTCTAGCTGGGTAAGGCTTCGTCCCAACGAGTTGATACTCGTGCATTGAGACCACTACTAGCTCGCGACCTTAAGCTTGTTCAGCCAGCGAGCTCAAATCCTTAGCGAGATAGGGACTCCCTGTATAGCAACCTCGTGATCTACCGTGCTCGTTTCTTCTTCCAGATTCGACTCTTTCTAGACTTTTGCCAGCCCATTCTATAATGCCAGATTCTATTGATAACCATTATATTGTTACAATTTATACAAAAATTTAATATATTTTTATCTTTAATATTTTTAAATACCAAATAAAATTTTATTATTAAATTTTCTCATGATAGTATTTTGAATATAAAATATAATTGGATATATTTTTTAATGTAATATTACATTGTTGCAATGAAATATATCCCATATTTTTTTTATTATAATCATTGATTTGCTCATATTATGATCAAATATATTTTTGAATATAATATTATATTATTGCAATAAGCTATACTCCAAAATTTTTTATTATAATTAATTTATATTAATATCATATATATTTTTAAACATAATATTATATTATTGCAATGAGATATACTTTAAAAAAATTTATTATAATTAATTTATATAAATATGAATTTTTAAATTTAATATTATATTCCAATTTATAATTATTCATTTGCTCTCCCTAGGAATTGAAAAGTAGACCTTTGGGAAAGGGATGGAATAAGTATATTAACCACTCATACATGATTCTCCTTTAATTTATAATTATCATACATGATTCTCCTTTAATTTATAATTACCATTCATTATACGTAAACTATTATTTCTTATTTTGATTTCTTGATTTTTTAAGTCTACACCTCTTTTCTGATTTTCAAATAAATATTATCATTTGAGATTTTAAAATAATTTGTATTAAATATTTATATTTTATTTAATATATCATTAAATCATTTTTTTTGAATAAATGTCATTGATATTTATAATAAAAAATTTAAAATTTTTAATAAATTAAAATAAGGTGTCATTCTAATATTATAAAATAATTATTTATATGTATTTATAAAAATTAAAATTTTGCATGAATATAAAATAATAACTTGTGACAACCAATATTGTCACTAAATCCCTTTTTAATGACAATATATTTACATCATCATTAAAAATATAATATTTCTGATAATCAATATTGTTACTAAAGTTTTTTTTAGTGTTAATATATTTGTCTTATCACTAAAAACTTTTTCAATAATAATAATTGTTGTCACTAAAAAGATATTATTTTCCCTTAAACTTAAAATTTTTCGTATGTACAAAAATTAATTTTTGGTGATAATTATTGGGACAAAAATAATAAAATTTGTCTTTAAAATTATTACTTTTATGACCATAAACAAACCTTGTCATAAACATTGATAATTTAGTGACAATAGTAAAATATTATTAGTAAAGCTTTCAAAAACAAGAATAAAACTCGTTGCAGAAATTTTGTCACTATGTCAAATTTCTTGTGATGTGTTTTTGAACATAATATTATATAAAAAGTTTAAGATTTTTTTATTTAGTAATATTATATTATTACAATTTATATCATTATCAAAATTAATATTATTTAATTTGGGTAGATTGCCTTTTTAAATTTGTTGAGAGATTAGGATACTTTAAAATATATATAATCTAACTCATTATAAATTTATATTAGCTTTTTAGAGTGAACCACCAATCCATCTGTTTGAATTTATTAGGTAAAAAGTCTTTATTTTTCATGTTTAAAGTTTTGTCTTTGGTACATTATTATTTAGTTTTGGTATTTTATGTTAGAATTTTTCATATGGAGTTTCATAGTTCAAAGTACTTTTATAAAACTTGAACTACACAAATGTCAAATTAATATTGTAAATATGATAATATTGTGGAACTTGAAATGACACTTAGATAAAAAATGATTTCTAGTCATGTGAAGCTAGTAATTGGATTATCCTACGATATATTAGCTTAACTCAGTCAGATTTAATATATGCAAGGTAAGTCCCTATTCTTATCCTAAATCAATTTCTATAGTCTCTCCATTAAGATTCGCATATATATTCTCTCATAAGCTATTAGGGATCAAGAGAAGTGAATCTATCAAGGTTCTGATATATTGAACTTAATAGATTCATAACCTTCGTAAGGTAAGTAATTATTTTATATTATTATTATTATCAATTTATATTTTATTTATGTTATATGACATAATAATCAATAATTTGTTCAATTCTCTAATGCAATTTCTACCATTGTTGTCAGACACTTGGTTAAATTTTATGCAAATTCGTGAAATATTCTGAATGCTGATCTTACTTTTGGATTCATTGCAAGCCATGAAAATTTCTTTAAAAAAAAACAAAATGGTTGTTCCTGTGGATGTGTAATGGCAAGCTTTAATCCGACTTGGTGTATGTAGTGTATGGGACCCCTTGTATTGTCTTTGAGAATCGACTCTTTGTTAAAAAGTGGTTCACGTGCATCCTCCTTGCTTCTGATAATCAAGATTCGGTCCTTGAAATACTGCCATTGGATTTGCCTTTTACCAAATTTCGTTTAAATACATACAGTTTTTAAAATTTACGGTACCAAGTTTTCAAACTTTAGAATTAAAACATTACGTGTTATGTTTGATAGATAATTGATTTGTGAAAATTGATCTGTAATTTTTATATAAATAATTTTTTATTGTTATTAATGTATTTCGTGTAAATAGATTTTAAAATTTGTGTATGTTTTATTATACTTTGAAATAGAATCATGAAATTAGATTTCTAAAGTTTTTTTTTTTTAAGGATTTCATCAAATTTGACATAATTTATGTTATTTTCTTTAAATTTATTTATAATTTTATCTCAAATCATTGCATCAAACAAAATCTAAAATTTGATCTGATCAAAATTGATGTGTATAAAATTTCTTTGAATGAAAAATTTTGTATGAAATCACAATCACGGTTTTAGTGCTCTTTGGTCAAAATTGAAGTAAATTTTTCCAGTTTTCTTCCAATTAATTATGGGTTAGTGCTAGATTTATTTTAGGTTGAAAATCCATACAAGAATTTAGGTAAAAATGTATCAATTTGAATTGGCTTATACAAACCTAAAGGCAGTGAAAATGGGCGGAGAAGATGAGGCTACCCAACGGGTCACATAGCGCCCACAAGCATTGCTAGCTGTCACAAACTAGCCTTATAAATTAATTTGGTAGGTAAATATGCTTGATTTTAGATAAAATTTAGCAAAAAAATTAAGCATGAAGAGGATGTTTTATTGTATGAATTTAAGGGCAAATGCACTTGTATATTATTTTTTTGTATTTTTCTTATTTTGTGGTGTTTATATCTTTTTAGCATAATTGTTTGTCTATTGCAAGTAGAAAAGTACATGGTTGTGATCTTTGTATTTTTATCTTCACGTCTATATGAGATGGTGCATAGATTTCCTTTTGAGTTATAGGACAAGTCCTTATGTCAACTCAAAAACAATATATTTACTTTTGCCCGAAAGATTTTGGCTTGTAATGCTCTTTAAGGGGCATGTCCGATAACTTGAGTGGGTATTGTAGTACAGGTTAGGAATTAGAGTCTAGTAGCTTAAAGACTCCTCTACATACTCAAAACTATGTAATGATGCATATATTAATAAAACATAGTTGTCCATTTTCTTGTTCAAAATGTTCCTTTTTGATATATATTAGAGGTTACTTGTATGGAGTGCTTTTTGATACTCGATATGTGTAGATGTTTCAACTACATGCTCAAGTTGCCTACGGGCATGTTACACATAGGATTTCATTGTACGAAAGATAGAAATTTGTTTTACCCCATTAAAGTTTGGTTTGAGTTTATTGGAAAGCTAGTATATTAGTCAAGAGTTGGCAATACGCGTTGCATGGCACTGCTAAAAGACTTACTGGCCCATGACATTGGTGCTTGCACATGTTACCTTGTGGGTGGCCGTTGACAACGATTTAAACATTGTCGGGCTCTATTCTCTAAGCTAGATTTTTTACGTATTTTTCCAGAATCTTTTAGAAATAAAAATTACTTATTTTATTTTTTGTCTTATTTATTTGAATATTAATTTGATATTATTCAAACTTAAAATTTTTACTTTATAATTTCTACATGATGAACTACTATATAAAGTTTTTCTAGTGTAATATACTATTGTTTGGATGTTAAATTAATTTTACATGATTATGTGTATGGACTAATTATTATGTATGAATCATAAATTACTCATATTATATTATGAAATTTTATGTAATATGTACCTGCCTATCGTAGGACCAATTACATAAGGTTCTACTTAAAATTAAATTTATCTAGTCTAGTATCTAGGAGAGTGCTATATTAATATTATTTGTACCTTATTGGTATAATATTATTAATATAGTTTGTTGGCAATACTATAAGAATTAGGGTTGAGTATTGTATTTCTAGAATTCTAAATACCTAACAGTATTGAATTTTAGGAATATGATATTTGATCCTTATATTATATTATAGAATCTTAAATACCCTATTGATGTTAGGTTTTGTAGTACAATATTGTTTAGGAATTGCATAATTACTAAGGAAATATTATAACATGGCTATATTAAACATGCAACATGAAAATTTATGATGAATTTCATAAATTACTATTTCCTCAAGCATTTGGCCTAAGCAATTGACTTCTATGAAAATGTTCAATGAGATTAATTATGGGGATTAGGTTGAATTGTCAAAATTATATATGTCAATTGATCACTAACGTGGATTTGCCATTAAGAAATGAGGATTCGATGATTGATGATAACTCTACTATTGCACAAAGGGTTATTCATGAAAAGTGGATGCACTTGAACAAAATGTGCTTGATGGTTATGAAATATACTATGGATAATGCCATCAAGCAAAATATTGTTGACTCTCCAAATGCTAAAGCCATTATGTACTCTATAGCCAAGAAATTTATGAAGTTTGATAAGGCCGAGAAAGGACATTACCTCTCAGTATTGAGAAAACTATTTAGGATAGTGTTAGTGGAGTTTGTGAGCATATCATGAAGCTAGTGTATTACTATAGTTGTTTAAAGGCCATGAAAGTGGACTTGAGATATAGTTATTTGATTTAGCGTGCCTTGGAATTTCTTCCTACTCAATTTAATGTTCTCAAGACATCATATCACACTTAGAAGGGTGAGTGATCTCTATTGTTAGTCAGGCGAAAGATCACATGAAGAAAGAAAAGGTTCATAGTGTTCACTTCACTTCAAATGAATCAAGTGTTGATTGTGGGAGTGAGGCATACCCAAAAGATAATACACAGAAACCTAGTTTTAAGAAAAAGAAAACTGATATGAATGTGCACTACTATAGACATAAGAAGTCTTTAATCAAAGGGAACTGTAGGTATTATAAAAAGTATGGGCATAAAAAAATAGAATGTTTTAAGCTTAAAAAATGATTGAGAAAAAGAACTAAGGCACTAAGAAACAAGAGGAAGTCAAGTGACATAGAGCTGATAGTCCGATTGGAAAATGGAGATAAAGCATAAGTAGAGTATATAAAGTAGTAGCTTTAAGTTTTCTAGCCGTGTTTTGGAATTAAGAGATACTATTTATGATTGGTTCTAGTTATTTGTGTGATAGTTCATATAAAATTGACTTGGACCTTGAATTCATGAAATACTGTGGTTAGAAACAAAAAGGGTAGAATGGATGAGAGGTCTTAAATGTTGTGGCATAGGCATCTAGATCATATTTCCAAAAAAAAGATGGAGAGATTGGTAAAATAAAGAATTCTTCATGATCTAGATTTATCTTATTTCAATACATGTATTGATTGCATCAAGGGAAAAAACCTTGCTAGAGCTAGAAAAAGAAAGAGAACCAACAGATAAGATGTTCTAGAGTTAATTCACACAGATATTAATGGACCAATTACATCGAGTACTATGAGTGGATACAGGTATTTTATCACCTTTATTGATGACTACTCAAGTTTTGGCTAGGCTGAACTGCTCACTAAAAAGTTGAAGTCATTGAATGCTTTTAAGACATTCAAGACTAAGACTGAATTCAAACTGGAAAAGAAAATTAAGTGCATTAATTCTAATAGAGGTGGTAAGTATCATGGTAGATACGATGAAACTGGTAAGATGCATGTTGGCACATTCAACTTTGAGTTAGGTCCGAATAATGTTAGTGGATAGTTCATTGGGTATTGCAGTGGCTTTAGAGGTAGTAGATTTTATATCCGACATACACTATTAGGGTCATTGTGTCAGATCATGCTATTTATTTTGAGGACTATTTGGATAGTGAGGGAGAAGAATCACGTGATATCTTTCCTAAAGAGGAATAAGTTACTATTCTACTAGCACATTCATTGGTCGAAACATATCAAGTTGATCCAAAGGATGGTCTAGTATAACAAATGGTGGAAGCAGAGAGCTAGGTACTCTATAACTAAAAGAAAGGGGACCAAGTCCTATAAATAAAGAAGTACCCTTGAGGATATCCTAGAGGCCTCATAAACCAGCAATCATAAATAACTATCTGGTGTACCTATAAAAGCATCAGTTTGATGTCGATAATGATGATGATTCCACCAAATTTCAACAAGCCATTTTTATTCCTAATTCTTCAAATTGGATGATAGTTATGAAGGACAAATTGGTCTCAATGCACCAGAATGATATGTCGAATCTTATGGAATTACCTGCTAGTTGCAAACTTGTTGGATGTAAGTGGGTCTTTAAGGCCAAAAAGGATACTAAAGTGGAGATTGAGAGGTATAAGGCTAGATTGGCAGCAAAGGGCTATATTTAGAAAAAAGGCATTGATTATAGAGAAACTTTCTCACTTGTTTCAACTAGAAACTTGTTCTACTCATAGCATTGGTGGCTCATTTCAATTTAGAGCTTCACCAATTGGATGTTAAGACGGCTTTCTTAAATGGTAATTTGTCAAAGACTATTTACATGACTAGCCATTTGGTTTCCAAGAGAAGGGTAATGAACACTTGGTATGTAAATTGAAAATATCCATATATGGTTTCAAGCAAGCATCTAGACTATGGTATTTTAAGTATGATGAGATTGTTACTTAGCATGGATTTAAGGAGAATGATGCAAATCAATGTATCTATTTTAAGACGAATATGTGCATATTATGATTTTAGTTCTGTATATTGATGATATTCTTTTTGCTAGTAATGATGTCATGACCCAATCCGAGGTCCGTGACCAGCGTAGAAGGTTACCATCAGGAATCCCTTTCCTTCAGGAAACGCCCTACAAGCCTTAACATACACATGACATGACTTATAATGCACAAGACTTTCATAAACCAATTCATAATATTATTATAATTCTACCGAAAATTCGGCAGAGTTTCCTCTATTTTTCGGACATCTGGCCACATGGCCTACATACAAAACAAGGGCTACACGCCCAATCAACCTATATGAACACAATACTAA
>JANHAO010000741.1:0-37992 GCA_026873985.1 Saraca asoca | reverse complement strand
ATGTTGCTTGCTCTTCTAGATTTGTCTAGTACATGTGTATGAAATTCACATATTAGTTGCTGTATAAGATTTTCAATGAATGAAGCTTTTCTTGAGATGAAGATGGATATTTTAGAAAGGACATACTAAAGAAACATAGAAGTTTGATACCTGTGAATTATGGAAAGAGAATTTGTGAGTTTGCTTTCCGTAATTTCGGGTCCTACTGCAATTTTTAAAAAGGAAATTAGTAAAAGTAGGTACATGAGAAAAAAAGGCAATGTGCATAGCATCACTAAACATTTTTTCCTGATTGAAAGTATAGCAGTGAGAGGCGAAGCTAGACAATTATTATTGGGACGAAAAATAAATAATATTTGACACCGTAGCTTAAACAATATTTAAATATTTAAAAGTTAATAATTCTATACATAATAAAAATGTATAATTATCTTTCAAGGAGCTGTACTCAACGCTTTTTTATAATTATCTTTCTTTAAAATTCTTGTTAAATAATAGTGAAAGATAAATTTTTTAAATCTTTTTCAATAGTTTTATATGCAATTTTTTTCTTCAAACCTCCGAAAAGTGAATTAAGAAGAGAAGTTAAAGATACACAATGAGAAGAAGACAACGGAGAGAGAACATAATTGTTTTAAAACATGACTTTTACTTATATATACAGTTAAGTTAGTGAGCTATATTTTTTTATTTTGTTAAAAGTGTTGTCTAACAAGTATATAAAAAAGATTATAGGCTTTCTAAAAAAAATTTTTGTCTTAGGGGGGCTCTATTTTTTTTACTCCACTAAAAAAATTTCTAAAAAACTTTCTAAAAAAGGTACTAAAAGTTTTTTTTTTGGAGGGGGGGAGGTTGAGCCACTACAAAGCCATGAAAGGCTTCGTCCTGATAGCAATTATCTGGTTTTTTCACTCATTATAAAATTTGCTCATTGCAGATTTTCTTGGTCACAAAAGCGAATAAATGCCACTTTTCTCCCAGGTACCGATATATGTTTGAACATTTTTGCTTATTGTATGACTGCGAGCTCAACGTTGGAAATGTTACTGCAGGTACTCATATGGTCTTCTTCGTCCTGAATATAGTTGAGGTGCTTGGAATTCTGCTCTTATTCAAACCATTGCTTGTGGTAAAGAGCACACAGCCACAGCCTCATCAGTTACAATGATGAAAGAAGAGTTTCGAATGCCATTGTCGATTCTCTATGATAGTAATAGTTACCGCATGCAACTGGGGATGCTTGCTACTCATTGTTTGTCGCAATAAAAGAAACAAGAAAGAGAAGAAAATCGAATCCTGAAACTTGAGTTTTGGGCATATTATCATCCATTCTTGTGTACTTTTTCTGTCTATGATTGTTTATACAATTTGATGCATCATGTGGTAAACTATGCATGAGATCTTTGTATATGTTTGGTGTAAGTTTGTTGTGTTTACTATGTTTTAATATTTGGGAACATGAAAAGGGAATTGAACTCTTTTCTTATTGTCCTAAATATGTCTGTCCTACATATGTAAGAACTATTTGTGACATATATAAGACATGTGATACGTGTAAAAGATATGTCCTGTTTGATACGTGTTAGATATACTAACATATAAATAAATTATCGTGTAATACTTTTAAATTATACAACAATTATTTCTGTATATGTGATCCTAGTGATTACATTTTTTTTTTCTTGCTTTATAATAATATATAAGTTGTAATGGTATGACATATTGGAAAGATATATAAGCCATCATTTGAAAATTTGATTGTTATTATTGTCTTTAGCATATCATCAAACAAATGAACAAAAGTCAAACCCTAGCCTAGCCCATCTTATTCATTCAAAACGAAGCATTATCAAACATAAGTAGAATCCAGGGCACCCTATTTTATTACGCTATATGCTTAACCAAAAGTGGCATGTGCATTGATTAATGTAAGCACATAGATTTTATCCTGTACCAAATAAGAAAAAAAAAAAAAGGATTTTGTTCCAGTTTGCATTTCACTTTCACAATATCAGAATCAGTGAAGTCTTATTTGGATATTTTATTTATTAATTAAATAAATTATTTATATATTGATGAGCCTTTTAATATTAAAATACAGGGATATTATATTAATTAATTGTTTGTGTTCTTTCCTAGGTAGAAAAAATTAGAATAATTTAACATTTTCACCGTTGAAACATACTAATTTTTTCTGTTTTATTTTTTAAAGATAAATTTTCTCAATTTCATCATTCAGTATTTTAATTTGAATTAATTGGATTATAGTATTAGTTATTCATTAAATTAATAATAGAAAAAAATGACATGACTTAACAAATTGTCATCTATATATTAAAATATGACGCGTAATGATACATGAACTTCAAAAATAAAACTCATTAATGTATACAAAATGCTAAAAGATAGAATAAACAATGACATTTTTCTCTCTTGGCAAAAGAATATGACATGGGCCTTTCTTAGTCAACTTCCTTCTCCTATTTTGCAGAAAAAAAAATAACTTTGGTTCTTTCTTTATCCTAAATCTTTGAAGATTCTCTAAAGTAGTTTCACTTTTCTTAGTTTGGTAGTAGAACCTTGTTATTTTGACATAGTTAAACATCGTTAATAACTGACTTTAGCCTTTGATTATGCTTTATACAACTTTCCAATGAATTAATTCTTTTAAGGAAACAAATCCCTTGTTTCTTGTCCATGTTTATGTATTTTATTTCGTTGGCCATATTTTTGTGATTGTAAATATATTTTTATGATTTTTTTTAATGTCCATGGGTTCATGTGCTTTATTTTATTGGCTAAAAAGAAAAAAAAAAGGAGCTCATAAGATAGGAGTTTTCTGAGTCTATTTTTTTTTAATAAATGTATGTTTAGTTTATTTAAATTAAGAAAATTTTAATTCATCTAATTTTTCATATCATATTTTAACATATAGGTAACAACTTCATTAAATCATATCAGTTTTTATCATTATTAATTTAACATATAGTTGATGATCCAATTGATTCAAATTAAAACATAGAATGATGGAATTGAGAAAATTTGTCTTTGAAAGATAAAATTGAAAAAGTTGATATCTTTTAAGAATGAAAATATTTAAATACTAAAAAAAATTATATACAGAGAAGGAGAATACGCTTTTTCTTTTGTTTTTTCTTTGTTAAATTCTTCATATCTTGCAGTTTCCCACCCATATTTTTTTACATTTGTGCTAACCTATGAGGAGAAAGAGGTAAGGAGAAAAATGAAGAGAACATAGTCTATATGCACTCCTAAGTATCATGAGTTACCTTTTGTATTTTTAAAGATGCTTATTTAATGTAAGTAGAAAAACATATGATTTTGATTCTTGATTTTTTATCTTTCCCATATGTAAAGAGCTTGGCTTAGATCCATCCTAGTGGGTGAATAGTGATTTTTATGCCAATTGGAAAAAAGTATGTCTACTTTTGTTAGATAACTTATGCTTTAATTATTCTTTAGGGGGTGCTCATTGATTCTTGATGGACATAATGACTTTGGTCCAATGGTAAGAGTGTGTGGCTTTGTAAGTCTTCCCTACACATTTTAATGCATGTAAATACTTGTCAATCAATGAAAGAAATAACTCCTCTTCATGTGAATTGTGTTGCCCTTTGTTGCCTTGATATGCTTATCTTTTATATGCTTTGTGGTACTATATGTGATGTGTTATCATTTCCCTTATTTATGCATGTATTGGTCACCTTAATTATTTATCTTCCGATGCACTCTATAATACTTTTTGCTTGATATAATGGCTTTAAGGTGTGGTGGAACTAACCATTGATTGGCTTTCTTTTAGGCATTAGAATGCAAATGCCATATGGTCTAACTAGTGGATTTGCTAGCTTGTGACATTAAGGCAGAGCAAAGATATTTGGTAAATATGGGCATTAAAGCATGAGTAGTATTCATATCTCCATTAATTTTTTTCCCACTATGGTTTTTATTGATATCATTTCTCATACACTTAACTATATATAATAAAATGCTTACAATATTTCTTAAAAAATAGTATCTGAAACACCCTATCTCTTTACCAGCAGTCCAAAATGCCTAAAGTGCTTCCCCACAATTTTGATCAAGCACAACTAATTTTTTCTTTCTATTTACTCCTTAACTCAAATGATCACCTTGCTTTTATCTGGTTGATTATTGGAATTATTCCTACATGAATCGTATGACCCCAGGCTGGAAAAAGTGTTAACTTTCAAAGTCTTGTCCTTAAACCTGAATAACAATTAACATGTTGCATAGCTTGAAATGAAGAGAAACAAATAAACATAGAAGTTGGTACTATTTTTACGATAGGATAAGCCAAAGGCTTGGCATGCTGTCCTATGAAAGCCTGACAATATAGTGCCATTCTTGTACATCTCCAAATGTAGTACAATCAAGATTAAGAATTTGATTGTTAGAGAGGAAAATGATTTTCTAAAAATTATTTTCCCAACTTTTTTATGTTTGGAGCTAATAAGAAAGTTAGTTAATAGCTAGTAGATTTGATCAATAGAAAATAATAGTATATCTGGGAGAAAGTGACTTTCCTTTTAATTAAAATAAATCACTTTCCCATATCACCTTATACACTTTCTCTACTTTCCTCCCTTTTATTTAATCCTCTCTCCTATCTTTTTCTCTTCCCCTTTCTCTACTTTTATTTTTTCTCTCTTCACCACTCCCTCTTTCTTCTCACCTATCTATTTCTGTCTCCCCTTTTTCCTCCTTTGCTCTTTCTCTCTTTTCTTTTTGTTTCTCTTATTTGTGCTCCTTGGTTCCCTCTCTACCCCTTTTTCCTCCTTTGCTCTTTCTCTCTTTTCTTTTTGTTTCTCTTATTTGTGCTCCTTGGTTCCCTCTCTATCCTTCCTTTCCTCACCTAATCTCCCATTCTTTCCTCTCTCCTTCCTCACCCACACTTAATTTTTTATTTTTAAAAGTAATAATTTGTTGACTACTCCTATCATGAAAATATTATAATAATAAAATGATTATTGTATGACTTAAATTAACTTTAAAGATGAAATTTATATGTATAATGATATTTTTCAATAAAACAAAATAGTGTGCCTTTATGCACCAAACAATAAAAAGTATTTTCTCTTATGTTGTCTAAACAATAAAAAACTAATTATTTTTCTAGGAATGCATTTATTTTAAATGATTTTTTTTTTATAAAATTTCATTTCTATCAAAACAAAAGTGGAAACTAAATTTGTCCATTATTAAGAATTTAATTATATTACATTAGCTGCCTAAACCCTATCTATTTTGTGAACAAAATGCCCCTCAAGAAAATACAACTAAAATATATGATGAGATATGGCCTAAAACTACAATTAACATGCAAAAATTGTGCACAACCTTTTCCATGAACAATCAAAATGTTATACAAATAGGCATCTTTATCATCTTCCTTGCATCTGCTTTCCATTATAAATATTTGTTGTTGCATAAGAAGTTATCAAACATAAAACATTACTGTGTCACTTTATCTTGCGTAATGAATCCTATAAGTCATGTAAGACAATTAAAACATCATGGGTGAAATCTAGGCAATTTATAACATAAAGGGAATATACCTTATTTTTATTTACACTGAGAGAAATAGTAAGTGACCTAGCATAGCATATTTGACTTTACCTCAGAAAAATGAAATTTAGCTATACCCTTAATTTCATATACAAGATCTTATATAGGTATATGATTGCACAACTGGCAACATCTAATGCCCTAAAATATGATACTTAGGTCAGTATAATAAGATTCATTGGATAGCTAAATTAGGCTTTAAGAGAATGCTAGATTGGTCGATCGGCCTTTAAAGACCAATTGATTGGTTTGTGTTAAAGCCAAGAAACCTTAGAATGAGAAAACACAATTATGAAATGATTAGAATGTTAGAGAGTGAGAAAGACCATTGAGAGGTGTAGTTTTCGCAATTCCTCACTAGGGGTTCAAAATATAAGGTTAATTTATCAATTTATGGTTAAATTTACCTTATTCTTACCCTTAGATAATAAATTTCAATGTTTTACTTGTTAGGTCAATTGATTTTAAGTTGGTTAGGAACCTGATTTCAATAAAGAAGTTATCCCTATGGTTGGTTTCAGGGAGAACACTTTCCTTTAAAGATAGGTGAGAAATTTCTTCTTCTAGCCAATCCCTTTTGTATAAAATTATATATATATATATATTATATTATGTTTTGAGAAATAACAAAAAAAAAGAGAATTTAGGAATGCGAACTATTAATTAGCTAGTAGACTTGTTGTCTTGTATATTTTATAGTTTATATTTATATTTTATTATCATGTACCCTCTGTTAGGCCTTCATGAAATTGTTTGCACACTAGGAGCATGCTTAGGATGTTTAATGTAATGTATGAATGTATGCATGCATGTATGTGTGTCAATATATATATATATATATTTATATACATATTAGGATGTATAAAAAAATGCATCTACTGATATGAATGTAAAGATATGATATATGCAAATTATTAATTAAGAAATACGTGTTAGAATGAATGGTAAAACTTATGTACCAAAATGCATGATAGGGCATAATGTGAGTAAAATTAGGCATGTTATTGCTAGTAATGATTATAAATAGGTTTGAATTTATGATGTAATGTTTAAATGATTGTGATTGTGCTACTAGCCTAACAATTAGGGGTTGGAAATAGTTAAGTGGACCTAGTAGAAGGCTTTGACAAGTTGAGGTTGAAGGGATGATATTTATGAGAGACCTGTGGATCTATATCATGTATTCATAGTGTGGTGTTGGGACCATGCAATCTAGTTTCAAGATATAGTGTTAGGGTCATACAACCCCATTATTCCCATCTTGAATGAGTTAGTTTGCAAACATGTATGTTATACTATGGATAATATATGTAAGTATGTTATGGATAAGACATGTATGCTTTGCTACAAGTAAGATATGCATATTATGCTATGGTCAAGATATGTATTTTATTTTATGGACAAGATATGTATGTTAGGCTATGGTTGAGATATATGTAAAAACATGCAAGATAAAGATATGATTATATTCACGTATGATATAAATGCAAACTTTAGAATAATATTATATTGTATGTATGATCTAAAGGATTTTCCACTCATAAGGTCAGGGTGGAGGTTTCCTCTCACTGAGTCAGTGAACTCACTCCTTTTCTATCTTTTTTAGATTAAGACACTCCTATAGCTTTTATTCTTATAGAACTACCTTATATCTCATGATTCAGAGGTCGTTGTTTTAGTATACGGATTATATTTTCAATGATGTATAGTGTGCCTAGCCAAGTCGACCCTATTTATGGATTTTGAACTTGAGTTTTTATATTTTGTTTATTTAAAGAATTATTTCCATTATGTCATATCCTAAAATCTAAGGGTGTGGTTAGGATAAATTATCCTGTGGTGACTTGCGAATCCACAAGCATATTCTCACTAAAAAGTCCTTTATAATTTGAAAACACAAAAATAACGCAGAAATTATGACTTTTGGTGTCTTTTATCTGAAACACATGATATGCAAGATTTTACTAAAGTGTATAAAGGGAATCAGGTATTGAAAATATATGCATCTTTGAAGTATCTCTTATTTAAATAGCTTCCATAAATTCATTAACCTAAAAAATGTTAATGAATGAGATGAGTACAACCTGAGTACTCGGTGAGCCGAAATGTTATCCCATCTTTGGGTTGAAAACCTTTGGTCATACAAATAAATATAAAACATGTAATATACATATAATATATATATATATATAGGAACACTTGGATAAGAATATATTTTCAAAAACTGTGCTTACAATAATCTCCAACACTCTTTTAACTAATTTGCATATTCTTACTATCTTTCTTTAGTCTCATTGATATTGCTATCTTATCATAATCATATCTTAAATCATGAAATTGTTTTACAAAGGTCCTGGCATACTATTGAACTTGTAAAACTTGCAAACATGAAAGAATGATATTTGTTGAAACTTATAATTTATAATCGGATATGTCCCTTAGGACCTTACATAAAATTTCTTATAAGGTTGTAGCTGATTAGACCTATCCCATGACCTCCTATCATCATGGGTGTCCAACATATTACAAACACCTTGTTGGATTATGTGATTGCATACATAATATACATCTAATGCACGTAGGTCTTCTACCTTTCACCTTTATATATTAGTTCACAAACATAAACATCTCTTTATCATCTTTTCTTTCATATATGTTATTGAGTTTCCTTTACTACCCTTATCTAATAAATAACTACATATCTATGCATTTCTGATCTATCTTATCTTTTCTAATGTATACTGCATGCTTATGAGAATATTCATGAGAATATGTTTTCATCTCTTGAAAATCAAAATATATGTTTCAAACATAGGAGACATATGAATTCATTAAAATAAACTATCAAGTTTATTTTTTTTTAAAGAATAATAGTTTATGTAAATAATTTAAATAAAATAAATAAATTAAATTTAGTTAAATAGAAGAAAACTTCTTAACATAAAATGATTTACATAAAACTATTTCTAATATCTATTTTCTACAATAAAACCTTTCAAAATACTTTGTGAGATAATAATTTGAAGAATATTAAACTCAAAAACATAAAACTATTTTGTATATAAAAATCCTTGAAATTCATATAATTTGAATGCTCTATACTCTTATGCTTATGCAAAGTTAGTATTCCTAAGATTATCAACTTAGTTTCAATACTAACTTTCCTTTGCTTGTCCCATAGCATACATATGTACAAACAATTATGCAAATAATTACATAGGAAAACAAGTCCTAATTTGGAATCCTAAACTTACATCCCACAAGTAAATCTGGTTTGTATCTGAATTCTTATATATTAACTTCCTAGGTAGATTCTTGGTCCACCTCATGAATCTTAACCTTTGTAGGCCTAATTATAATTCATCATAATTAATTTGATTGATTTTTAAAAAAATTAAATTCTCTGGTCTAATTCTCAATTCTAACATAAAAAACATTTAGATAATTTTAAAATAATATACTTTATATGAAATGGAAGCTAGATGGTAGAATTCCCACTGACCTGATCAAATGGAATTCCAACCACCTACAATGTATGAGTCTATCTGTAATATGAACTTTGGCCTTTGGTCTTAAACCTAGGTTAATTTTCATAATCATCATGGACTAAAAGAATTAATTGATTAAATTCTAAACAAAACATACAACTGAGATAAAAGAGAATCAAATAGACATTGGACTTGATCATTTTACCTCGAATTTCAAGTTTTTGGATTGGGAGTGCATTGGGACTTCTTTCGAATAGGGTTTCTACTTTGGTCGATGACTTGATTGCACTAAGATTCTAAAATCTTAAATTTCATGTATTGAATTTTATCTGACTTGACATTGATTGGTCTAACCTTAGGGACCGTGTTTGTGGTCAACTAGTCATCCTTCCAAACTTGTGTTCAGATCAAACCAAGTTATTCCTAAGGGGATGTTGCAAATTCTCCCCCTTAAGACAATTCATACTTGAATTGTCCTTTATGTGCATTCTTAGTTTTAGGGGTTTGTTTATGCTTTATACTAGTGATATGGTTTGCTAAATCATGTTATACTCTCACTATACTCCCAACGGTTTCCTTGTTCTTGTTTTTGACCACTCGTTGATCTTTAACCATATTCTTATCTTAGTCCTTCATATATTCATCTTCAATAATCATCGTGATATCTATTACACTTCTTCTGCACTACTTTGATTCCACCTTAGCTATTATGGTGTCCCTTGAATCTCATCTTTCAATTTTAGTCCTTTTTCGTTCTTTTCATTTTGTTACTTAACTATTCCTTATTCTTGATCCATGATCATCATTTCATTTATTTATCACTTAACTCAGTTTATGTGGCTTTCCTTATGGTTTCTACTACATGGTGTTCAAGTCCTCCTTCTTACTATTGTTTAACTTCTTTTCTCTTTTATCATTTATATACTGATTCATATGTTCTAGATAACTCCTTTTGCTTATGTTTCTTCCGCTTTTTCATGAGTCAATGTCTTGCCCCTTGTCCTTATTCTTATTAAAGTTTTAGTTGATATGGATTTGTTCTCTTTCTATCATGTGATGATCCTTTATCTCTTTCCTATACTTATAATGAAGCATACTAACTGGCACTAGATGCTTAATCATACACTCATGAAATAATATTCATAATGATTCATGCATCCCCTCTAGAGACATAGGAATCTTTTTGTGAGGTTTTCATGAGACAGTTCTTCCCTAAGAGCCTTAGAGATACTAAGATCAAAGATTTCTTGGCCCTCAGGATGATTAGTACTATGACATTAGCAAAGTATGCACATTAATTCAACAAGTGGATCATTTCTCTAGACATATTGTATGATATGAGAGGTGTCGAGTAAACCACTTTTTGTGGGGTTTCCTACGTCCTATGTTATGGCTATTTTTGTGGATGATTACACTACCATAAATGATGTAATAAGAAGAGCTATTAATATAAAGCTAAAGAGGAAGCAAAACAAGGAAAGTGAAGCTTCTAAAGGGAACATAAAAGGGCCAAGATCCAAGGGTAAATGGGAAAATAGGTCAGAGAATAACTAGGAGAAGCCACATATGCACTACATCGAAAATGACTTTTATTGACAATTAAAAAGCCTTTTAGTGGCAATAACAATTGCCACTATTTGTTTTATCGGTAATAAGGCATTTGCCATTGATTGTTGCATCAATAAGAGGTTATAACGACAATTAGGATGAGTTCCCATAAAACCTTTAACAACAACCACTAAAGAGTTACACAAATAGTGGCAAATCTTATTGCCTCTAATCGTTAGAGGTCACAATCCTATTTTCAACTCTTTATCGATGAATATTATTGTCACTAATTGCTTATTCCACTTATCTTATCTTGGCAATTAACAATTGCCATTAAATGTTAGATGCATTAAGTTTTCGCTAGCAATATTGATTGCCACTATTGTTGAATATTTTATTATTGTAAGAAATTTAATTTTAATTTATAAAAATATTTTGCTAATAAAAATAATTAATTTTACAAAATTATAATTAAAATCCTAAGAGCAAAATTTTTATATAGAATTTTAACATCAACATTTAATTCAATGGTAAAAAAGATTATTCAATCAATTTAATTACATATATTTATCATGTCAATAAAATATTTTAAATAACAAACAATATCTTTTTAGTCAATTAATACATAATATAGAAAATCTTTAATTCTTGTTCATCCATCTTGTCTTGAATTCTTGGGAATATTGCAAGTATGACAAACTATATTAGGTGTAGTTAGATAAAAAAGAAAGACAAAAAAAGAAATACTAACTGAAGTATTGTATTTAATAGTTTATTTTTTTTATAATAGATTCAGTGTAAAAACAAAGAATAAACTCATGTCAAAAGGTTGCAACAATAACCAAATTACTGAAGAAGTTATTTAATAACTCCACCCTAAGTCAACATGTCATTTTTTTTTTTGTAATTATAATTTTCAAAAGGTTACAAAAAATATAAATGACTAGCTAACTTAATTCGAAGCTAAAAGGACTTAACTTTCAAATTTATCTTGCACATATAAATTAGATATAATCAGGGGTGGACACAGGATTTCCTACCAGTGGGGGTTGGGCCTGATCTCCAAAATGAAAAAATTTACAATTGGGCCCCTAAATTTTTTACTTCCTTTCACCAGGGCCCATCTTTATTTTTTTTTTCAATTTAGTCCCTGTCAAATTTTCAATTTAGTCCTTCTACTACTTTTTTTTAGTATTACAATATATATTTAAAAAATTGAGTGGGGGCTTGAGCCCCCACTGGGCCCCACGTGGGTCTGCCACTGGATATAATATTATGTTTATGTAGGATAAGTAATAGTATTCAATGTTTATATATATTATATGTAATATGACTAGTGAGAAAATCATGATCTGTCAATAAAAAATTATAGAAGTATGGCTAACAACCTTTCAAGGGATAAATTTTTTTTATTAGTTTTTCAACACATAGAAACATGAAAACTTCTTATCAAAGCCAACCATGTGAATACAAGCTGTGTAATATATTTATTGTGGATAATTTTGGAATCATATAAATGGGCTGGTAAAAGCCCAATGGACAAGTCCAGCTGATAAGGACCTAGTTCATCTATGATTGAAGTTATTGGAGCAAGGCATCTAGTTGCCAAATGCAAACTCAGATTGTTGGTCAACAAAGGTCAAAGCAATAACCTTAGGTTACTGAGGATAAGGCCTAGCCTATAGTTTAAAGCATGCTTCCCTAACCATTAGGTCATTAAGGATGACAATTAGAAATTAATTATTGAGATCTATTTCCAAATATTATCTATTACAAAAGTGTAATTAATTTATATTCTTTTCTATTACACTCAAATTGTAATGCCCCAGCCACTATGAATAGGAGTTGAAATTATTATACAAGAAAAAAAAAAGAAAAAAATAAACATATACTGTTACTCTACTAAAATATACATAGAAATAAAACAACTGTGGATGTAGGCATTAAGTGAGGCTAAACCATATTAAAAACTTCTAGTGTCATCTTATTTTTCCTCTCTCTCTCTCTCTCTCTCTCTCTCTCTCTCTCTCTCTCTCTCTCTTTATTTTGTGATTTTACACTCTTAATTTGTAGTTTGGGGCTTTAGATTTTAGGTGACTGGATTTGCACATAAGCATTTTGGCACTAGAAGGAGGCCTCTAAACTGCATTCTCCTTGATTTTTATCCAATTGCAATGGCTAGAGGAAGAACTACTAGGAGTTCAGACACTACATTTGACCAACCTAAGGGTTGCATGGAACAGTATGGGATGTATTACTAGTTAGAGGCCTAGTTCTTCCTACGGTAGGCATTTCTGGCCTCCCTATCATAGTTGCTGCCCCTGGCATGGCCCTATTGGCCCCTTGCTAGCCTATTGATATTGTTCCTCGACTGATGGAGTGCAAGCGTGGCATTAGTGTCAAAAAGCACTTGAGAACATGGTGAGAGAGCTGGCTAAGGTGGTTTGGGCACTGGCTCAAGTACAAGCCTAGGGCATGCAAAAATAGGTTAAGGTCGTTGCACCCAGAGAAATAATCCAACAGCCAGGGGAAGGAGCTTAAGAGGAGAGGTTGATTAGAGAAGTACTTCAGCATGCTCATTTAGTTCACTCTTCTAACTTATAACCAAGATCAGAAATTTGATAAGCTTCAAAAGATGATGATGGAGATAATCAGCAACATAAGGGTTTATGTCAAATTGGAGGCTTGAACAGGACCAGTTAGGGACATATTTCAAATTGATACTCATCAAGTCACGGGTATTGGACAAGGCATAGAACCTTAGATCACCATTCCCATGACCAGGGAAGTGTAAGGAGCTAGCGATCTTCCAACCATCGATCTGAAGCAAAGGATCAAATGGTAGAAGAGTAGCTTTAGAGGGTATAACAATTAGAAGAATGCCCTCAGGCTTAAGACTATCTAGATTTTTATGAGGAGAGGACACCATTCACCAGGGAGATTAAGACAGAGTCTTTCCCTCATAGGTTTAAGATTCCCATTATCCCACAATATAATAGGGATAGTGACCTATACAATCACCTGGATGCATTCATTGTACAGATGGATCTTCAGACGACTAATCCTTTGGTCATGTGCCATGTCTTCCTAGCCATTCTAGAGACATACCTCAAACATGGCTCAGGAGCCTCCTAACTTGTAGCATTGATAGTTGGGAAGAGTGTCAGAGGAAATTTATCAAATAATACAAAGCATTGAGAAGGTAGCTCGTACCATGCTGCCACCTCGCAATGATCTTTCAGCAGAAGAATGAATCACTAAAAAGTTACATTACTTGGTTCAGGCGTGAGGTCTGCAACATAGAGAATCTTTCATATGAGAGTATCTTGACATTGATCATAGTGAGACTCTGCAAGGATGAAAAGTTGTATGAGAGCATGTACAAGTCTCTAGTGAGGGACCTAGGTGAGTTTTATGAATGAGCTGCCAAAGAGATTAGGTGGGAGGAGACCTTCAGCCCTAAGAAGTCTAATCAGAAGGAAGAGGCAAATAACTCCAACCACAATAAAAAGAGGAACAATGGCGAGAATAGCAAGGAGAGTTAGAAGGATGGCTCTAATAATTAGGCTACAAAGAAGGCTACAAATGAGTCACCTTACAGAAGAGACAAGGGAAATAGCTTGCCTCAAGATCGTGACCTATTAGCAACAGGTCACAAGATATTATAACACAGAGGTCCAAGTTTGAAACTTCAAAATTGGTGATCTCGTACTGTGCCTTATTCTACTTGGAGCTTGCGAGGCCAGTGATAAGACTCTAGGTCCAAACTAGGAGGGCCCATACACCAATAAGGAAGACTTGGGAAATGGATCTTATCACTCAACAAATATTTATGGAGCTAAAACTCCACAAGCTTGGAATACTGAACATCTACACCTCTATTTTCAATAAATTTAAGCTCGCCTTTCTAATACTATAATGTTATTAAGGAAGCGAGCTATTTTTAGGGTTCAAAAAGAAATAGTTTGCTAGCTGGGGCCCATTCAAGTTGACTTGAGTGTTGTCATTTATGGCTTAATGAGCATTCATCTTTGTTTTAACCCAAACAAAGTCATGGTTTGCTAGCTGAGGCAAACAACCTACTGGGCATTCAACTTGACTAATTTATTAAGTCATGACTTGCTAGCTAAGGCGTGTGACCTACTGGGCATTCAACTTGACTAATTTATTAAGTCATGGTTTGCTAGCTAAGGTACACGACCTATTGGGTATCCAACTTGGCTAATACTTATTAAGCCAGGGTTTGTGAGCTAAGGCGCATTCATGTTAACTATGTGTTATCATCTGTGACCTATTGAGCATTCGACTTGGCACAAACTTGAGCATTTAGCTTGGCAAGAAAGTTATAAAAGAAGTTCATCAAAAACCTCATCCAACGAGGTGAATGTATATATGAAAATTCAAGAAATGAAACTCAAAATTATAAAAGTCTAAACAACGATATGGTAGATCACAATTGCTAGCTTTAACCAGCAAATTATAGCTTCCAATCCAAAGATCGCACTGAGAGCTAGGGGTTAATGTTATGGGTAATTTTGGAACCATATAAATAGGCTGGTAAAGGTCCAATGGACAAGTCTAGTTGATAAGGACCTAGTTCATCTAGGATTGAGGTCACTAAAGCAAGGCATCTAGTTGCCAAATGTGAACTCAGATAATTGGTTAACAAGGGTCAAAATAGTAACCTTAGGTTGTTGAGGATGAGGCCTAGCCCATAGTTTGAAGCTTGCTTCCCTAGCTATCAGGTTGTTGAGGACAACAATTGAAAACTAATTATGGAAATCCATTTCCAAATATTGTCTGTTATAGAAGTGTAATCAATTTATATTCTTTTCCATTACACTTAAATTGTAATGCCTTAGCCATTATGAATAGGGATTGAAATCATTGTAAAAAAAAGAAAAAAAATTAAAATATACTATTACTTTTCCAAAATATATAAAGAAATAAAACAACTATGGACGTAGGTACTGAGTGAGGCCAAACCACGTTAAAAACTTCTGGTGTCATCTTGTTCTTCTTCTCTTTCTTGTGATTTTACACTCTCAGTTTGCAGTTTGGGGCTTTGGACTTTAGTTGACTAGATTTGCACGTCAATAGTATCTAAATTATATTAATGAATATCACTATCAGTAAATGTAACAGCTTTGTCATTACAATGAACTTTACCTAAATTATAGCATAGATTTTGGATAGTTAAATCATGAGCTTGGGATTAGCTTAATCATTTCTTGCATAACTTACATTTGATTATAACCTTGATATCTTCTTTAATTTTGACTCTTTGAACCCTTTTCTAGGTTAGTTGGGTTACAAGTCCTAAAATTTTTCTAGGTTATATTTATCGAAGAGGAAAAACCACAACTTTGATTGCTTTGATGTTGTTTACTCTAGAAATAATTTTTAGAGAATTTTTAAAGATCTTTAAGTGACTTTTTAAGAAGGTGGAAAATGATAGTTTTTTTCCCAATATTTGCCATTTTGAACTAGAGTTCTAAAACTAAATTTTTGTTCTTTGGAGTTTTTAGTTTTTGATATTTCATTTTAATCCAAATAAGGAAGGGGTATTTCCTTATTTAAAAGAAGGAAGGGGTTTGAATATTTCATGTCAAATTTTTGTTCTTTGGAGTTTTTACATTTGTGCTTACCTATACTAAGTGTAAAGCATTTTAGTTTTATGTCACAAATTGAACTATTTTCTATGACTTGAATCGCAAGATCTAGACCGCTGGTAGAAAGTTTGCAAAATCTTGTGATTTTGATTACAATTTAAACTAATTTCTATGATGTGAATCACAAGATGCTGAATTGTGCATTCGTGATTCTGATTATGATTCAAATTAAAAGCTATTTCCTGGAGTATTTGCTAGATCATTTTGAGCAAGAATTTTAGACATGGTAAGGTGATACCATGAGCATGAGAAAAAGTGAATGAATGTTTTAATATTGAAAGAATGAAGACTAGTTGAGACTTGATTGAATTTTGGCTTCACAAGAATGTTAAAGTTATACTTTATAAAAATACTTTTTCTTGTTCTTATTATTTCAGTGTTTTATAAATTGTTTTATGGGAGGATGCCTAGTTAGGATAGTATTAGCTTGGGGCACCAAGTAGAAGTTAAAGCTAGAAAAGGTCACATTGGGAACGGTAGTGCTTGGCACCTAGTGTGAAGGTCATAAGAGGTGACAACAAGTTCAGGTAAGCTATGTGCTTCCCTAGTTGGTTAGTTTTCTCGAGTAAGTTGAGCGCATGGCAGTTGATTCTAGCTTGGAACCTTCCGAGAAAGGTTTACTATGTCTTAAACAAATATTTGCTTGACTTATCATGTATACTCTTGGACTTATAAACGCTTATTGTTATCTTAACTTCTTTTTCTTTAAAGTTATTTACTTACACTATTATTTGTGATAACTTAGTTTTGAAATTGAATGTGGTTTTGATGAAAAGCTTGTGCCCTTCTTTGTCCTAATTCCATTGGAATGCTTGTTACCTATTCATTGAGTTTTATGACTCACTCCTATTTTTCTTTTAAAATCATTTTTAGATTCAAGAGTAGTTTCAGGTCCCTAATTTTCGGCACCATAGTTGAGGAATATTGTGTCTTGGTGATCTTCACACCTTGTTTGTGTGAGTTGTCTATTTTGTTGATGTTTATACATATATAAGTTGACTCTAGGTGTGCTCTATACACCATAGGTAGGATCTCTCGCTTTTGCTATAGTAGGGAAAAGCTTTTGATAAGTTGTAAAAGATATCATGTTTTAATTGATGTTAAATAGATTTATGAGCTATGAGAAATGACAAGGTTTGAGTTTGGACAATTGGCACATGTTGTGACCATGTGTATGTTTATTATTTTCCTGAGAAGCTTTTGAATAGGTTTTATCATTAATGTAGTAAGACATAAACTAGTTATAGTTTAGAGGCTAGAATGGCTAGGTTTCTCTTTTTGTTCTTAGGTCATGCATCGAGCATAACCTAAGACGACCCCTAGATTCAAGTCATAATAATAAATATTTTAATTATTTTTTTAACTGATATAAACATTTAGAGGAAAAGAATATGTTTAAGCATAATTCTATCTCAAAAACAAATCAAAGAAAACTATTTAAGACTTAAGTTAATTTTATAAAAGTGAAAAGAGTAATAAAATATTTTCTTCTAGTAACATTAACATATCTTCTAATTGACATAAAACTATCAAAATGTTTCTAAACATTGCTTTTGTGAGAATCCAAGCACATCTATGACATTTTTGGATAAATTATTTTCTATGTGTTGCTTTTACAAAATATTTGATAAATAAATTTGATGGATAAACTATTCCCTTCCAAAACCCCATAATATGTGGCATTTTTGGGTTTTCACATCTAAATGGGCTAGATGTTTTAAAGATATATTAAACTTATCACTTTCAATCTCATAATTTATGGCATATTTGGGTTTACACATAAGATGGGATTTGCCCACTTTTTTGCCAATGCCAATTGCTATGACTGAATTGCAAAGATTAAATATATAATGTAAATGCCTAAAGCTTTATTAGAATAAATAGTTAATTTTAAAGCATATTGTTTTATTGAAATGCTTTTATCAATTAGAGTGAAATACATTAAGCCTTGTAAGCAAATTTAAAAGTATAACCAATTGGAAACACTAATACTTTTTCCAAACACAATGTGCACACATTGTTACAAACCAAAGGTGAAGACAAAATAAGAATTGGCTTCAAGACACTAAACTAATGCAAATTGTTGGTTGATTGCATAAATCAACAACATGGTATATTTGATATAAGTCCTCAAATGATTGGGTAAAATATGTGGCTAATATATTTTCCATTTTTGTGACAATTTCAATGATGGTAGTACTATTTTTATCTAAGGATTAACTATTTTTAGCAAATTTAACAATTTCCCCTACAGAGCAGACCATATGGATTATATCATCTTAATAGGACAAACATAATTGAGCATCAATGAGAATAATTAATAGGACAAACATAGATTACCAATTTATATGTCTTACATTTTAGCAAATTGATAAGAATAATTAGCCAAATAGTTGAAGTTAATCTTCTTCATTTTCCTTTGTGGCAGGCAAAGTCATAATAAGACACATCTTTCTTTGCTCAAGTTCTTAATAAAGACCCAAAAAAAAACACCATTTTATTGATTCATTTTTATATTCATCAAACAACTCAACATTACATATCAATATAGGATTCTTCCTTTGTTTTACATAACCAATAAAGAATGAGCAACATTCTACTTTCTTAAAGATGTTAAGATTATGAAATAGATAATTCAAGCACAAGTAACCCAAAACTAATAACAATTCTTGACCTAACTATATGGTAAATAACTCTATGATTAGAGGACAACTAATTAGAAAAGCATCTTATGATCAAGAGACTTATGCAAGGAACACTACAAGAATTTTGAGATTTTGTGACGGACAAATCCACCATTATGAATGAGAAATTCAATCACTAAATTATTTAGCGATGGAATTACCGGTGGATTCGCTTCAATAAGTAAAGTTGGCTTCAATTAACGACAATATTTGTAAGTCTGTTGCTCTTTCCTTTACTAAAATTTTGAATACAGTTGAGGAAATTTATAATATAAAAATGACCATCTAATTATAGAGATGGATTTTTCCTATTGTTAAAATTTAGTTTTGAAATATGAATATAAAATTCCATCACAAAATAAGAAATGTATTGTTGGTACTTTATGTAATCCATCACTAAATCCATTGTTAAATGAGCAATAAAATGTTTATCTATTGCTAATTTTGTCGTGCATAATTATAGGTAATTCTATTACTAACTATAGTATTATAGGCAATTCTGTTGTTAATTCCATTGGTAACTAGAGTATTATAGGCCCTATTTTGTTTCCTTTTATCTGAATCCATTCAATTCCATTTGACCTATGCACATTTTGGCCAGCTGACATTTCATGTTCACAATATTTCATACACCATAAAATGAGATTAACAAATTCAATTAATATAAATAAAGTCAATGTAACAACCAATCAAATGCCAAATAAAGTCAATCAAATCAATGGAAAATGCATACAATGAAAAAAACCTCTCTTTGATAATCATAAAAAATGCAAATCGAGTCTAATGGGAGGGGTGGATCCACATCATCGGCAATCCACTGCTTATCATTAAGCTTTTTAGGAGGGGACTGCTACTATGTGTCTGCTAAGTAAGGAGGCATGTCTAAGATCCCATCCTTGTGAACAAGTCTAGTAACATCTAAGCATAAAGCTCGATCTAGTGTTGTTGAAAATCCATTACCCTTTTTTGCTAGAAATCTCTACTCTCGCTACCACCAACTCCTATTACAGCTCCTTAACTTGTGGTTGTGAATTGGATTGGGATGTGCTAGGGGTGGCATAGATGGTCATGGAACAAGCTTCTGAATCCATTCCATACCTATAACCCTTTTTATTTCTACCTATAACTACTTCCAACCAAATGCCTATCTCATTCAGGTTAGGATCACTATCCCATCCTCACCTGATGCTACTGAGGATTACATTGAGTGCTCGTTCATGAGCCACTCATAGTTAGCCTACATAAAAGTTAATGAGTTATGTAGCTCTTGGTAGCCCAATCATTAACAAAGTCCCGTGTCTCTTTGATTAGGTGGTGGATAAGAAGAAATCACCGTTGGTAGGAGGACATCCCAATAGCTTTATTTGCATTTAATGACACCAACAAACATTTGAGTTACTTCAACCGAATAACATAACTTAATGAATAAAATTAATATTTTACTTGCCATCTTCCTCTTATACTCAAACATAGAGGTAGGCTTTTGAGTATGTAGCAAAATGTTGCTGGTGGATGTGCAATTTTTTTTATTTATCTCTTGATTCTTCTTGAAATCATCCTTCTTCCACTCACTAAGAGACCTTTAAATATCACATCCTTCATCTAGGCTTCTTGGGTTATTGGTTTCTAGTACAATCCAACATACCTTTAATTTTTTTTTTTATAAAAAAGAGATATTATTAGAAAAATGAAAGGATTACAAATAAAGAAAATGTTATATTCCAAAATAGCTAGCCTTGTGCTTATAATTCTTTTTATTAAATGATCCACCTTAGGCTTCCATTTTTAGGTAGATTACATTCATTCCAAAAGATGAATTACATGGTAAAACTTTTCAAAATGCTTATAAAATAAATGAAGCATGTGGATAAAATGCTTACAGGCTAGGAGGTGAACCAACGACCCCTTAGTGTATCAGACATACCAATGTATGTAGTGGATACCTCATCAAGTCATGCTACATCAAGTAATATCCTTAACCAGGTTACAATGTCTAGTAACAATTAGGCTTTGAATCAAAATAAAAAAAAAAACATGTTGATAAACATACATAGATGCATGTTCATTTATATATATCAGTGATTAAGTTGGTAAATATGATCAAACAAAATCATAAATTCATAAGATAAAAGAAGATACTTATGAATTATTTTCAGGGTGGATCCATACCCTACCATCTATGTCCTTATTTCATGGGAAGGTAAGGGCTACTGCTGGTGAGGTTGCAAAACCTGAGTATGCTATTGAGACCTATCAAAGGATGGTGGCTGCAATTACTACTATATATAGGCTTATAACTATGGCTATAGTGGTGTTGGTGACTATAAATTTTGTGTATAAAAAGAGAGTACTTATAATTTTACATAAGTTGGCTACAACTATATGACTAGCTCATCGAATTAAGTTTAATGTATGAAAATAACCTTTTTTTAAACCTTTTTCCCTTGTAATGAGTATGCTATTAAAACATTTCTAATAATTTAACTAGTTCCACTAATTAAATCAACACTTTAAGTATGCTTAAGTAAAATTTAGGATCAGGTTTAATACGGCCAATAAGTATACATGGGTTTTAAACCTAAACTTTTGGAATGTACCTAATACACATTATTAGCTAGAGATGTAATAATGAAATCCTAAATAAACTTCCTTAACTTGTATATAACTCAAATAAACAAAAATTCAATAATACTTAATAAAACTTCAATTACAAATATTGTCATAAATAAACCAAGTGTTTACTTAATAGTTAAAACAAACTAATACCTTAAACATTTAAAACAACCATAATAAAGAACAATTTTTTTATTATCACAAAACAATTATTATTAAGCCTATAGCTTATTTAAAACTCATTGAATAGCTTGTATAAATAAAGAAACACTTCAAATATACTATCGTTTATTTTTAGAATTTATTTATTCAAATTGGAGCATCATTTAATAAAGTATGAAACTTAGATTTTGCAATAAAAATTAGTTATATAATTCTCTCTCTCTCTCTCTCTCTCTCTCTCTCTCTCTCTCTCTCTCTCTCTCTCTCTCTCTCTCTCTTTACTTGATGAAAGACACATCTTAGAAATAAGGCTTAAATTTGGATAAAATTATTTTCTATAATCTCCTTAAAATAAATTCTACAAACATTATACATGATTTGGTAAAGTCAGCTTTTATGATAAATAATTCACAAGGGGTTTGAATATTACAAAATCTTCCCATTTAAAAGAATTCATCCTTGAATTCTTTAAGTGTGCATAAGATTAAGATGACATGAAAAAAATGCTTTACACTTAGTATAGGTCAGAAGATTTGAGCAGCTTTAGCCAAAGGGATATGTTCACAGTCCTAACTCACTTATATTAATGATTACACAACCATTTTGAACAAGATTCTTAAGATTATTTATTTATTTTTTATTAAAACAAATAAATAAACTAATCTATAGAGATTCATAAACTCACTTGTCTTTTTAAGTAAGGAAAGCTACAATGCATGGAAAACCTTTGATCCTAATGATGTTGTAGAATAGTCCTAGGATGATAGAAATAGCCCCAAAAGCATGCCTAGGATCAGCAACCAAGTTAACACTATGAAGAATAAAATAGAAATTTTGTTCACTCCCTTTCTTGCACAACAGAGACATGAGCATAGCCTTTGAATCAAGAGCTAATAAAATAGCTGAGTGTATATGTTTCTTTCAAATTATGATTCACCTCATTTATATAGTAACATTAGTTACATTAGCCAAAAAATATATCTTTTGATTGTTCAATAGTTACATACCTAAAACTTATAACTACATCACTTAATTCCATCATTATTCCATAATAATGAAGTATAATTAAGCTTCAAAATCATACATAAGGAATCAAGAGTTTTTCTCTTCTTCCTTTCTTTCTCAATACAACCACATCACTTAATTCTATCATTATCCCATAATAATGAAGTGTAATTAAGCTTAAAAAAATCATATATAAGGAATGAAGAGTTTTTCTCTTATTCTTCCTCTCTTCCTCAATAGTTATGGGAGATGAATAAATATTTAATTTCTAATAATAAGCCCCATAAATTTTTCACTATTGGTGTGGTTTATTAGTACATTAAATATAATCACATGTATAGGAGATTGAAAAGTCACACTTTTTCTTCCTCATACATTCTATCCACCTAAATGGAAAATAAGCCTGAATTATCTTAAGGAATGAACCAAAAGACAAATATTTATCTTTCCTTAATAATTCTATCATAAATGAGAAATAATACATGTTAGAATTTAAAAAGCCTTTTCTTTCTTATTCCATGTAACAATCATGTGGATTAAGGTTGCATTATAAGATATGTTGATAATTAATTAGAGTGGACCAATATTGATGACAAGGTTCACAAAAACATATCACCTAGGTACCAATACCTAGTAGCTTCACCAATAACTAAATTCATCAAGTGTAATCTTGTGTGCACATTTGGATATTTCTACTTACTAGCTCAAATATTCCAATACCTCTCACTCACCCTAGATAAAACTTGTGACCACTTCAGTCAAATGAAACAACCCAAACCAAAAAAATAACAAGACTAAACTCATACACTCTATGCATATTTACAATAAAGCATGTGACTTTAGGCACAAAAATGAAACCGTCCCACCATGCAACTATTAAGTATACATGGGAGACTTTTTCTCAACCTAGATTTGATTACAAGTCACAAGTAGACAAGATCATAAGATAAAACATAAGTTATCATGATAACCCTTAAGTTATCAAACCAATGATCCTATGAACATTAACTGTGCCTACGATACCCTAAAATCTAGCTAATACATATTAGTTTGGCTATCTTTAATCCCTTTGTTAAGTAGGAACACATCATTAACTCATGAAACTTACCAAACAGTGAGTTAACTCTTCCTTCAAAATTATATAGCACTTGTTCTTATTACACAAAGTATATGGCGCCTTATCAATTGCAAATGACAACATCTTTGTATCTATGTATCACTAGATTTTTCCCTCTGTACCATTATTTAATAACTTGAAACCATGCATCTACCTAATCAAGTTCCCTCAAGTTAAATTGTCATAGCCATTCCGGTCCCTTATCAAAGTAGATACTCTAATTTCAAGCCATTAAATAATATATAGTAGTCATTAAGAGTATCAAGGTGACAAAAGCATATCTGATCATAGAGAAAACTCACACACTTGAAAATAGGGATCATTTTAAGTTATTTTCTATCTGGTCATTTATACACGCGTGATATACACATGTGCTACGGTATAGCTTCCCACATAAATAATTTTACCCATAAAGTGAGAGCCATCTCCCACTTAAATCATTCAACATGAGATTCACCTAAAACTTCCACTTGAATAAATTAAAAGAAAACCACGATCTCCCACTGGAGAAAAAAAAACAAGTTTTTAGGTGCATATGTCAATGAATATCATACGGGACAAGCTAATTAGCCTTGTGACTAACCTAAATTCATCACATAGAAGAATTTACACCTAGTTACATAAGTTGACATGTATTCGTGGTCATACATGCTCAATAAATCTAATACTACCTAATCTTTACTAAAGCAACTATAATGCTAACTCAAAGCGACTATAAGAAACTTAAGTTGTTACAAGTTGAAAATTGTAACACTCTTCAAAATAAGACATGTTTCCTACTAGATAGCATGTCATTGTGACAAGTAGACTATGTTTATTTACTTGAGTAGTCTAATCTCTATTCTTACAAAAAGAATAGTGTCAGATTGTTCGTGTGAGAGAATTTATCCATAACCTATGTTTGACATACCATAATTGTTCATTGTGAAGCAAAAATAAGAACATGCATGAAAATGAATGAATTTCTTCATTATATTAACACATAAGTAATACATTCTTTCAATCAACATGGGTACTAAATAAATGACAATGGAAAGAAAAAAAAATACAAATAAGGAACTACAAACTACAGAGTCCCATTGCTTAAACATGCTTGGTAAATAGGGCTAATGGACTAGGCTTAGTCAATGGATTCGCCACCATTTGACCCATAGGCATATATTCTAAATGTACTTCCTTTTCCTTATTTGTGTCTCTTATAAAGGTATACTTAGTCCTTATATGCTTGGTCCTTCCATGATACTTCAGATACTTTATATAAGCTAATGCAATCATACTATCACAATGAATAGTGACTGGCTTATTAGGAGACCCAACTCCTAAATTTCAAAGGAAAGGACCAAGCCATAAGGTTTCTTCCATAGTAGCTACCCCAACTACAAACTCGGCCTTCATTATGGACAATGTTGTGCAAGTTTGCTTCTTACTACTCTAAGAGAAAGCTCTACCATTGAGTAGAAAAATATAATCAAATGTAGACTTATGCTCATCTTTATCCCCACTCCAATCAGCATTAGTGTGCCCTTATAATTGTTGGTTACCACCTTGATGACATCACCAATAATCCGTAGTACCTTTAAGGTATCTAAAGACCCGTTTAACACACTTCCAATGTTGTTGGCTTGGATTAGACAAATCACTAGCTAGTACAGTCATTACTTGGCTAATATATGGCCATGTACATAACATGGCATCCATTAGACTTCCAATGCCACTAAGGTATGGAATAGTTTTCATCTCCTCTCTCTTTTTAGGAGTTCTTAGACACATTGACCCATCAAGCTTACAATTATAGGCTAAAGGGGTACTCATTGCCTTAGAATTATGCATGTTGAAATGCTTAAGAATCTTACCAATGTAAGTTTCTTGTGACAACACTAACAAACTCTTACACCTATCCCTTAGAATTTTAACTCCAACGATATAAGTAGCCTCACCTAAATGTTTCATTTCAAAAATAAAGCACAATCGTTTCTTAATTGTATGCAATAATTTTGAGTCATTACTGGCTAAAAGAATGCCATCCACATGGAATGAGATTGTTGCAACCTTATGCTTTGAATGCACCAAATATACACAATGGTGCTCATCTAGCATCTTGAAACCAAAATTCAAGACTGACTAATGGAACTTCAAGTATTATGGTCTTGAAGCTTGCTTGAGGCCATAAATAGACTTCTTATGTCTATAAACTTTATTTTCATGATTCTTTTTCAGAAAATCCTCTGGTTGTGCCATATAAATCTCTTCACTCAAATCACCATTGGGAAAGGCAGTCTTAACATCCATTCGATGCAATTCCAAATCAAGTTTAGCAACAATGGCTAGAATCAACCTAACAGAATTAAATTGTACTATAGGTGAGAAGGTATTTTTGTAATTGATCCCCCCTTTCTTAAGTGTACCCCTTGGTAACTAAATGTGCTCTATACCTTTCTATGCTGCCCTCTACATTCCTCTTTATTTTGAGAACCCATTTGCTCCCAATTGCCTTTTGACTTCGAGGAAGATCCATTAATTTCCATACTTGATTAGCATACATTGAATCCAATATATCACTAATTGCAATTAACCAATCCTCACTATCTAGATGATCAAGAGCTTCGTTATAATTTTGTGGCTCATTATCCAAAGATGTGGCCAAGTGAGCCTCACTTTGATTCAAAATCCACCACTTAGGTGGTTTGAATTGCCAAATGGAATGATGAAGAAGAGGAGGCTCAGTAGGGTTTGCTCGCTAGCATCTCCCTCACTATTAGAGTTAGAATGCTCTTGCTAAGGTTTAGGATTATCAATGGGTTGAATTGGCTCATGATCAATAGTATGATCATGTTAAGCAACTATATCATCCTTAAGTTAATCATAATCGGGTATACCACCTTGATCGGCCATTGATGGTTGCACTAAGCTCCCACTCAAAACAATACCTCTTTTACTTGACACAAAATGTTTGAAATCAGTAAGTTTGTATAAGGTTTTTGGCTTATCAACATCTCCTATAGATGGAAACTCATTCTTCAAGAAGGTAGCATTCCATGACTTGAATTCAACCCCTTTACCCCTTTACTGCAAATCATACCCACTGGAGTGTTTAGAATAGCCAAGAAAAATACATTTCCTCCTACATGGCCCAAGTTTACCAAACTCACGATTCAGAGTATGGACGTAAGCCTCATAACCCCAAGGCTTGAGATCACTTAATACAAGCTTTCTAATAGTTCAAAGCTCATAAAGAGAAGTAAGGACAACTTTGGAAGGCATTCTATTAAGAATATGGATTGCCATGAGTAGGGCATTTCCCCAAAAGGAGAGATCCAAATTGACCTCTGCCATCATTGTCTATACCATATCAAGGAGAGTCCATTTTTTTGTCTTTGCCATCCAATTCTATTGAGGTGTGCTGGAGATAGTAAGCTGTCTTTCTATTCCTTTTTCTTTACACAACCTCTTGAATTCACTGGATAAGAACTCGACACCCCTATCAATTTTCAAGGACTTAATAGTTCGGTTCAATTGGTTCTCTACTAAAAATACATAGGATCTAAAGTGACTTTACACTTCACTTTTATATTTTAGAAGATAGACATGGGTATAATGAGTACAATTATCCATAAATGTCAAAAAATACCTACGGCCAAGTCTTGATACCATATTTAAAGGTCCACATATATTAGAATGAATTAATTACAATAGATAATCATATCGAATACCTTTTCTAAATGACTTACAAGTAGCCTTACTAACAAGACGAAACTCACAAGTTGGGAGTAAGACCTCGGATAATGATCCAAGTAGACCACTTTTGGTTAACTTATGCATCCTATTTTAGCCAATATGTCCCAACCTTGAATGACAAACAACTTGAACATTTGACTTTATAATAAGGCAATCACTCAAACAATTGCTACCATTAGCAGTAGTATTTAACGCAAAGAAACCATTTTAAAGAAAAGAAATACATAACTTGACATTATTACAAAAAATATCGAATACACCATTATGAAAATTCAAACTAAAATGAAAATGCATCAAACAAGTTACAGAGATTAAGTTTCTCCTTATTTTAGGTACGAATAAAACATCTACCAATACTAAATGGTTTCCATTAGACAAAGGTATTTTGCAAATTCCAATGCCTTCTACTTCCAAACAAGAGTTGTCAACCATAAAAACTACTTGATTCTAGCACTAAGCCTTTTGTAGGCCATAAACAAGTCTTGATCTTGAGCTATGTGGTTAGTTGCTACTAAATCAACAACCTACAAAGAGTTAGATTCAGTCATTAAAATACATGACGAAATATGTGCATAAGTAGAGAGTATTTGTACCTTAGGATTTTTGCGCTCCTTAGCAAACCCTTCACATCACAACTAAAGCACTTGATTTTTGCTTTTGTTTTTTTGGCTTCTTGTCCTTCTTATCAATTTTTTATTTCTTAGTACCAGAATTGGAACCTTCCTTAAAGAACTTTCTCCTTTTCCAACCCTTATTCTTTTTTTTTTCTTTAATGAAAAAGATGCCTCAGCAACATATGCATTGGTTGGGTTCTTGATGTCCATCACCTTAGCCTATAACAAAAAATGCCTGACAATATCATCAAAGGTCTTAATCTCTAAATTGTGGTGTAAATTGATTTTAATTAAGTGCCACTCATCATTAGGAAGGGACTAAATAATTGCTTGCACTTGTTGCTAGTCAATCAATATATGTCCAATTCCTTTCAAGTTTGAGATCATCTGAGCTAAGGTGTTTTTTCTTTTTAGAGCCTTATACTCAATCTTATCCATATTCAATGCTTTGGAGTTAACTTTGAAAGTGTAGTAGATATCATCTCAAGTGTATCTTGTTCAATGAGCAATAATTGAATTTTTTGTTGTAATAAGGGATAATTATCTCTATCAAGCTTCAGATATTTGTTCAACTCGGCTATCATGCCCTTTGTGGCAGTAGCCATATTACATCACATAATTTTGTACCCATTAGCATATTCATTTTTACAACAAGATTTAAATCACATGAATTAATTAAAAATAACTAATCTATGCTTAAACAAACCAAAGATAACCATTCTCAGCATATAATCAAATCAATTTAAGCATAAATTTGATTATTTGAAATAAAATCATCTATTTTTAAGCCTTAAAATAATTTAGTTACAAGGAATTAATTTGCGAGCTTAAAAAAAAATCCAGCCAAAGTTTTAAAGTTTTTTTTTTGAGTCACTTTTGAGTAAACAAAACTTTTAGCATACAAGTTCATTAAGTTATGAATTTCATGCCAATCATGAAGTTCACATAGGAAAAAACATTCAAGATACTAAGTCACATCCCAAAGACTATGTTCTATACTTATGAACATGTTTCTACAACTAGGTTTCCTGATGCCAATGTTGAGATTTTTTATTTATTATTTATTAAAAATAAATAAAAAATGATTAACTTACATGTCTTTCCAAACAAGGTGATCTACAATGCATGGAAGACTTTTGATCCCAACAATCTTGTAGAACAGCCTAAGGATGATAGAAATTGCCCAAAAAATATGCTTAGGATCAACAACCAAGTTAACAGTATGAAAAGTAAGATAGAAGATTTGTTCACAACCTTTTTTGCACAATAGAGACATAAGTATAGCCTTTGAATCAAAAGCCAATAGAATAACTGAGTGTGTGTATTTCTTTCAAATTTTGATTCACTTTACTTATACAGTAACATCAATTACATTACCCAAAAAATATGTCTTTTGGTTGCCCAATGGTTACATACCCAAAAGTCATAACCACAACACTTAATTCCTTCATTATCCCATAATAATGAAGTGTAATTAAGCTTAAAAATGATATATGAGGAATCAAGAGTTTTTTTCTCTTATTCTTCCTCTCTTCCTTTATGGTTATGGGAGATCAACACATGTTTAATTTCTAATAATAAGCCCCATATATTTTCCACTATTGGTGTGGTTAATTTCCACCTTATTATTAGTAAATTAAACATAATCGCATGTGTAAGATATTGAAAAGATGCATTTTTTTCCCTTCTCACGCATTCAATCCACCTTGATGGAAAATAGGCTCGAATTATCTTGAGGAATGAATCAAAATACACACCTTTATCTTTCTTTACTAATTGTGTCATAAATGAGAAACAACACAGGTTGGAATTTAGAAAGCCTTTTCTTTCTTATTCCATATAATAGTCATGTGGATTGAAATTGCATCATAAAACTTGTTGATCACTAATTAGAATGGACAAATATTGATGACAAGGTTCACAAAGAATGTCCCACTTAGGTGCCAATAGCTAGTAACTTCATCAATAACTAAATCCATCATGTGTAACCTTGCACACATTTGAATATTTGTGCTTACTAGCTCAAATATTCTAATACAAGATTACTCATGCCTGTTATATTTTATTCCATCTCCAATCAATCAGTACAATTTCAAGGAGAAGAACCAATCAAACTAATCTAAAAATAAGCACCTTACATTTTATACAAGGTGAAACCAACAAGCTTAATTATTCAAGGATGAATAGAAAATAACATGAACCTTCCCAAAAATTCTAGAGACTTTCATAATTATATTGAGATTAACTAATTGGCATTGCAACCATATCCAATAGTTCTATATTGAACTTGTTCACGAGTTGACACTTACCAAGAAAAATTACTTAAAGCTTATATTAAGCAACAATGATGTCAAAGTTTTTAGCTATAAAAGATTCCACACCTTGAAAATTAGGTCACTTGTCTATATAATGGTAGATCTTAACCTAAAATTTTGAGAAGGTGGCAAATGATCTATGTTAAAAAAAATCAAAATTTTTCATACATGATTTTAAAAATTTTGAAGGGCTAAGGCTCCTTCAGTCCCTTAAAAGCCCTACCACTATGTCTAAAACCAACACTTATACCCACAAAACTGACCAAAAGATCTCAATTCTTGTTAACCTTGGTACATCTTCCTTCCTAACATGCCTTAAGGCAATACAGATCCCAAGCAACTACACTTATCGTTCCTATTCCATACTTCAACTACCCTACTCTTGGACTAACGAAATTAGACGTTTGTTATTCCTTATTATAATTCCAAATCATTGATTGACTTGCCACCCTATGTAACTTTATAATTTACAAGATTCTCAAAATTGTAAATCTTTCATTTTCATTATGCAATCTATTCATTTAAATCACTATATTCACTCTTGTAATAACATATCTATACTACATTTTCACCTAAATTGGTCATCAACTTGGAATAGTCTTTCCAATCAAACACCCACACTTCATCCCTCGATCTGTTATTCATTCCATTTAGAGTATGGGTTCAATGGTTAAATAATTGTACTTGATTTCTTATATCATAAGGCCTTTTAGACATACTCTTGTTCTAAAATCTAGTTAAACAACTTTAATACTATAATATAAAATTATGATTTAGGATTTAAACTTTTATTATTAATTAAATTCATGTAATATTTAGTAAACCATCAAGTTTGAAATAAATTTTAATATTTTATCTATACTTAAGGTAATTAACAGATTGAAACCTTTTAAACGAATGCAAAATGATTTTTTTTTTTAATGTGGCAACAAAATCTACTAGGCTGGTTACTATAGTAATAGAATATTTGCCAAACATAAGAATTTATATATCTACATTAAAAACTTTATAGTATATATGGGTATTTGATCCAAAAATGGACTTAAGGCATTTAAATCATATAAAGTAAATGCAATGCATAAACACATTAAATAGCTAGAGTAACAAATTAAAGTATTAAATTCACTTTCATTAAAATTAATCTAATAAGATTTTGCTAACACTAATTAAATCTTGAGTTATAAGCCTAGACCATAAGTTTATTTATTAATTGACACAAATGATATAACCAAACTTTAGTCTAGCTGTAATAACAAAATAATTTATTTATTATTCAGCATAATCATTATTAAACCTATAATTTATCCATAATTCACTATGTAACTGGTAAGACAAAAGAAGCACTTTAAATATTCTAGCATAAATTTTAAATTTTAGTAACAAAATTGTACAATCATTTAATAAAAATCAAGACCTTAGATTTTGCCATAAAATAAATTAAATGATTATTAAGTATTGGTAACAAGTAACATTTCAAAACATTTAAAGTAGAATAGTTAGTTTTAACTACTTTTCATAATATTTACTAAGATAGTTTAATAAGTCAAAACATTTGCTACAAAATTATGAGTTATTAGATATAATTATTTACATGTATCCCTTTTTGGGTACATTCTACAAATCTCATATCTATAAGTTCACAAAATATTTTATAAACCTTTAAATAAAATCACTTTATTAAAATTTTTATCAAAATAACTTATAAATATCTCTAAACACTGCCATTTTATAAAATGAGTTTTATGCAAAATACTTACTAACCTTCCTAAAATTAAGTTTCTTTCAATTACTAACAAAATTAATGTAAACATTTGAAACCCCAAATCTAGCAAAAGGCTAGATAGCCTTATATTAATGATTAAGGACTTGATTCTACACTCTACCCTTATGATCCCAAACATTTAAATTGTGTTCTCAGTTTCATATGTAGAGTTAGACAAGAATCCATCAAACTCGTTGTCCTATGCTCGATCTATACTACAATTAAGTATTTAGCACTACTTACCTTATACCTACATATTGGAGCCAACCACACATACACAACCTGATTATCCACCATCTCCTTGTTTTCCCCCTTATCCTAAATTGCCTATTCTAATGGTTAAGAATTAAGTTGACTATAGTTGTACATTATAATATGAAACCAAAAATCATAGAATATTTCAATAAGATAAACATTTTTGACAAAGGTATCTCATATAACACAGTCCCAAGGATGCTAGTATAGTTCTACCCTAATTCAAACATGGTTCTAGCTCAAGGGTTTCAAAAATTAAAGACACAATGGTTGTTCATAATGAGTATAAAGTTAAATTGCATCAACCCATTATCCTTTAGATCATACATAAGTGAAATAGTAATGCCTGTCAATAATAAATTCCCTCTACTGGCAACAAAGTATACATGCGCTCATAGAGGGGTATTCACTCTTAGTTCAGGTTAGCACTAACATCTCGGTGGTTCAACAACATTCACCAAGCCAAGCAAAACATTAAGTTTCTTACAAGAAGGTATTAAATTATACAATGAAACAAGTTAAGTTTACTAAATAAGTCAAACAATGATAATAAGAATAAGTATTTATTCTTTTAGCAGTAGGTACTTCTTAAACCATGCATTGTAAAGTATGAGAATTGAATTTAATAGTTAAGTCACCTTTGTACTTTAAAACTTATTTAGATAAGATTTAGAACATAATTAGTAAACTAAAAACATACTTTAAAACCTAGGCCAACCTTAATATTTAAAGTATAAATTAACCTCTTCACATTAGAGGAAACAAAATTCTCATGAAAATAAAGCTCGATATTTTGCTTCATAAATCTATTTTTCTATTATGTAATCTCTACACCTTATTTAGAAGCTTGAAGTGATGAAAAAGAATTTTGTAGTTCATCAACAAAAATAGCAAAGCTCCTGAACATTTAACTCAATTTTAAAATACTTTCTAATTCATTTAGTTTTCAAATTAAATTTACTTTAGTATTCATTAAGTAGAGTTCAAAAACTTAGATTATATTCTCAAAACTAGTTTGTTAATTGTACATACATAATAATTACAATGATAAAAATATTACCTTTGCTATACCTTTATTTATTGAAATCTATTTTGCTATAGCTTAACGTATTTACTAGCATTCAAAAATGAAGATTTGATCCTTAGGTAAACAAAATAACTAACTCATAGTCAAAACAAATAAACTCCAATCATTTAGGAAATGATTTCTTTTTTTATTATTTATAATTTGGTTACTTCCAAAATAGTTTTTGGTACGTGATGCCTATTTTACACATCTTATATAATGAAGTACTACTTTAAACCAACTATCATTAATACATCATTGATACCATTGGATCTAATATGAAAGGAGATAGTCTTAAGATTTTGAAATTATGTCATTTGAGGTAATTTGCTTAATACTCAAAAGAAACATTGCTTTAGTCTTCTAGAAGGGTTCAAAGAAGGATGACACTGGTATGAATTTTAATCTACACTTCCTCCAATTGATTAAACACAATGGAGCACTGATTAAGGAATACGTATTTTAGACAAAACCAGGATAGGGTTCTACATGTTGTTGACATGATTTCTAAAAAGCAAGAAGCAAAGATTCTGTATAAAAAAAGCAATTCATTAGAAAGCAACAATATTCAAGTACTACGAATTCATCCCTAGTTGAACTAGACTTGCTTTATTAGTTCACAAAACTAATGTATGGTTCATTTTTTCATTTACTTGCTAGATCAAAATTCCATTCATCCTAAGTTTGATCTTAAATAATAATTCACTTCTATTTTCATGATTACAACTTTAAATTAAATCATTTTACTAATTTCCCTAGATTAAAGATAAAGGAGAGAAACAAAAGAACTGGAGTCATGATGCTAGGTTGAAAGATTAAGGTTTGATTAAAGTACAAATACATGAACACATATAAGCTTACAAATGAAGTTAATTGAGACAAAATTCTTAAAATAGGCCTCCACCAAACTAATGAAGATAATGATCTAATTAAAATTTCAGTCATTCTCCTTTGTATTTAGGTGTTCTCAAATATAATAGAAATAAATTCCTAAATGGCATAGGTCTATGGATTTAAAAGCAAAAGCAATTTTATATGTTAACTTACAATTCAAGGATTGCAGAGATTTATATTATGCCTTGGAGTGGCATTAACATATCCTTATTTATGCTTCGTGTTCCTGACCACACTAACATGAATTTAGTATGTCTATCTCATATTGATAGTTGAAGATTTGTGCACTAGACTCTAGATCATGCTCTAATACTAAATTTGTCATGCCCCAACTTGAGAGAGTGACCAGCATAGGAAGTCATTTGGTGGCAACTTCCTACAATTCTTGCACTTATTTGAACTCACTTTTCAGATATGAGACATTTTTTGAAAATCGTTTAAACTTGAAAACACTACCCAAATGTTTCACAAGAACATTTAAAAGAAACAATTACCAAACTTTCCAAATAGATATATATTTTCAAAATGGATTTCTGTAGGAAATTCAAGAAAGTTTCCTCTATTTTTTGGACACTGTGTCAAAGGCTAATACAATAGTGGAGGACTACACACTTTATCCAGCACTTGTATACACAATCATGACAATACATGACACTACTTGTCACATGACAAACACAATTTGACACAATCATGATTACTTAAGATAGATGCATATGTAAGCATTCTCTCCAAGTGCAAGTCTTTAGATATTAGACATTGTTTGAAAATCATTTAAATTTGAAAACACTACCGAAACATTTCACAAGAATACTTAAAAGAAACAATTACCAAACTTTCTAAATAGATATAAATTTTCAAAATGGATTTCTATAGAAAATCCAAGAAAGTTTCCTTTATTTCTTGGACTCTAAGACAAAGGCCAATAGAATAATGGAGGACTACATACCTTACACAATCATGACAATATACAACACTACTTGTCACATGACAAACACAATTTGACACAATCATGATTACTTAAGACAGATGCATATGTAAGCATTCTGTCACGCCCTGATCCACGGAATGTGATTAGGGTAGAAGGTCACCGTTAGGAAACTCCATACAAGCCTAACAATGTAGAATCTTTCCTAATCTGACTCAACATACCAAATGCCAAAATTATATTAATGCATAAATAAATATTTCCATTTTAAATCCTACTGAAAATCTGTCAAAGTTTGCTCTATTTGTTGGGCTTTCAAGCACAAGGCCTATACAAGACAAAGGCTATACACCCTATACACATCCTGTATAATAACTCAAAAATACAATAGCCTAGACATCACAAGTCTATATTCTGTTGGGCATCAAGTAGTCAAAATACATGTATATAATAACTCTAACAACTGTCAAAGTTTTCACCATCAATATATCTTTAGGCTTTGCAGAAGGTAATATACTCGATCAATGAATAGATCCTGAACCAGGTGGGTGAGGATGATCAATAGGGGTAACTTTGGGTACTAAAAAACATGGAGAAAAATAGGGTGAGTTTCATAGAAACTTAGTGAGCAGATAATCCCATAAAAAACCAAAACTCAGTTCATAGTTCATATTTGAAATTCAAAGGATAATATATATTTTTTCACAAAGATAAGCTTACTAGTTCAAAGATTACATTTTCAAAATAACTTTGGAAGCTTTTTTTCATTAGGAAAGTCAAGTGATTAAAATAGAGTATCCAACAAAAGTAAAATAAGCAATAGAGTGTGATACTATGAAAAGTAATCATCATGGATTGAACACAACAGAAATTTAATAGGGTTTTGCTAAAATTTACCAGTACTCAAGTAACAAAATATTATAGAGTTGCTCTTTTACTCAAATATAATTGGAATCCAAAGGATAATTCTTAAAGGTAACCATACCTAGCAGATATCGCCATAATCCATCCAAACACACTAATTAGATATTCAAATATTTTTCCTCTTATTTCTCCAATAGATATTCTAATCATAAGTGCACTTGAGGGTCTTCCAAGGAATTTCCAATAGATCCAGGATTTCAAACAATTGCTCAATCAAAAACATTATGCTACCAGGTATATCCAGAAATAATAAACATTTCTATTCAGATCATAATATCAAAAGTCAAGAAATACTGCCAATCATTCCAAGTAGCATAAACTTCAAAAATATCAAAAATTCCATATCACAGTAACATGAAATCATTGCTTCTACAAATTGTAATCATTACAAAATGTAAAAATACGCTAAGTCCTTTTCATATTTATACATCATATGGTAACGTGAAATCATTAGTTCCAATAACATAAATCAATATAAAATGGATAATTTCATCATGGCAAATCATTTTCATATATACAACATACAGTTAAACTTTCAAAACAAGTTAACATAAAAAATCCAATTATTCAAAAAGTCATAATGTTTTGTATAACAAAATTGGTTTGTATAGCAAAATGGGATTTACCAAGAGAGTAGGATTATCTACTCACCTTAAGGATATCCAAATAACTTCAAATGAAATTGATTTAATCTATCACTTTCTGATTTAGCTTATCAGACCCTAGTTACCAAGTTCATGTAACCTCTATGAATTTTCTATTTCAAAGTATTGTAGTCTCATTATTCAAATTTCAATTAAATTTATTTATTCTTGCTTTCTAAGGTGTTACAAACTCTCTCACAACAAAAGAATTCATCCTCAAATTCTAGAAGCAAAGTTATACAGGATTAAAATGAAGTATCAGATTATCTACTGAGAATAAGTTTCCAAAGTCATAAAAAGTGGAGGTCCATACCGATAAGTCATTCAAACAAATGGAGGTATTTATCTTTCATAACCGGCTCAAGTTCTCAAGTCATCTTTTCTTTACCATGATTTTCCCATGGGTCTTTCATAGAAGGGCATTCTTTGGACTAGAGTTTTTTGATTTGCCAATCAACTATCACTACAAGATGCTCCTTATAATTTAGATAACTATCCTACTCAATTAAAACATTGGACTTTAATTGATTAGAAGATGAACCATAATCTAAGAGAATAATATCCCGAGAAGTACCATTAGATGGTTTCCAAACATCACCACTTGCTACAGTATTAGAAGGAAAACCATCAACCCTGTTGGTGAGAATTGATTGCTTTCTAAAATCTTGCATTGTTAGGGATGGTAGTCTTAGGCTTCTCCCCAGGTAGTAAGGTTTCCAGCAATTTATGAACAACATTTATGGAACTTTTAGATTTACTTGGATAACTTCCCACTGGTTGACCATTATGATCTAAAACAACAACATTTTTAGTAGGAACATCTTTTCTTCCTTCTACTTCTTGGCCAGTAGAAATGCCACTTACATTCTAACATAGTGATAACTCTATGAAAATAGAGTTATCTTAATATTCCTAGACTTAAATTATTGAAGTATAAGAGTGATTCTTTGTAAATAAGT
>JANHAO010000740.1:0-37881 GCA_026873985.1 Saraca asoca | reverse complement strand
TAATTATTTATTCTTCTCATATTCTCATTAAAACATTATCATAACTTATTTACAAAATTAAAATCATCATAAAGATTAAAAAAAACTTCATATCAAATTAGTTTTCTATTTTTTTTTTTTAAACTTGTTCTCAAAACAATTTTATCAAGTAAGTTTTTTGTTATTTGCTATTTAAAAATTATTTTCAAAATAGTTTATCAAATAAATTTTTTTAATACTTTTGTTTTGCAGAACAATTTTTAAACATAGTTTTCAAAAATAATTTTAAAAAAAAAAACTGAATCAAACACACCCTTAAATACTTGAGCAAATAGGTTATATATGAGTAAATTATTATGAGATGGAAATATAATGGTCTATATATTAATTCATTGTAGCCTGAAATCTTTACGTTTCTAAAGTTATGTATACCGAGAGGAATTGAGAAAGGGCGATGCACAGAAACAACACCATTGAAAATTCGATGTCTTTTAGCATCACAAATATGAATTCGACATCATATTCCGTTGTTCCCACTCTTCTCAATTCAACCTTATCAAACAAGATCCTCCAAATAGTCAACTTATAATCTTGAAAACCGATCTTGAACATACTTTCCTATTTTAAATACTTGAATATAATGTAGAAAATTAAGGAGGAAAACAAAAACTTCTAAAGTATGATAAGAAAGCATTTAAAGAGGTTGGGTGAATAAATGCAAGCTTACCAAACTGTGGCCAGGAATTAATAAACCGAAGTGGTTCCTTTCCCCTCTTTTTTCTTATTAATTTCTTTCATTTTCTAAAAAAATAAAGATATAAATTTTTACTTTGAAATCTACAATTTTGTACTGATCAATCATTTTAATATAAAAAGATTTTTATATTTATATCTCTTCTAACTTTACATAATTCTTTTCCTTTATAAAAAAAAGAAAAGAATTCATACCAAAAATGAACTAATTATATCTTTCAATTTTTTACATTGTTAATTTCTATCAATCTTAGATAAATAAAGACACCACCTTTTATCATGGAACTTATAATTTTTTTATTGAAACCTAAGTTTCAATACAAAAAGAGATTTGTGTGTGTGTATATATATATATATATATATATATATATATAGGTTTCAATACAAAAAGAGATTTGTGCGTATGTATATATATATATATATATATATATATCTCTTTCCTGATTTCATTAAGAAATTAATGACATCCTTATTAAAAATAGAAGGGAGTTACGAAGAGAGGAGGCAAAGTATGTCAGGATTCGAATAAGTCATCATCATGAATGACTATTTGCATCCCAGTCGTAGATAATAATGATAAAAATATCTAAATCTAATGGATTTTACCTAAATCAATGGATATTTGTCCAATGTATTATATTCAAATTAAATTTATTATTTAATAATTTAAATTTGGATCTAGGTCTAACAATTAAATATCTAATGGACTCCGAGTCTTTTTTAGATATCATATTAAATCCGTTAAAGTAATATATTTTATAATCAAATAATTATTATTGATAAAAAAATTATTTTATATTTTTCTTTTTTAATTAAAAAGAGAAAATACACAATTATATTTTCCTAATTTTAACCGGATCCAAAATCATCTTTATTAGATCTTCAAATCGGACCTTATCAGATCTTTAACGACTTTAGGTCTTTAATGAATCTAAAATAATGAAGTTTTAATCGTGTCTAGATTGGATCAGATCCGATTCAAATCTGTCCCTACCCGACCCATTGGCATCCTAGCCATGGACGGCTTCAACACTGCAGCTTACCAAATCACTTGCTGCTAACTTGTGCCAGTGGCTCCATATAATCACCATATCTAATACTATGCATGCATGTTCACCTGCCACAAAATCATAAAAATTCTCAAGAGTCAACCAAAGCAAACAAAATGTTAATTGTCTTGGAATTTATGGTAAATCAAGATAGTTTTCTATAATCTTCAAATTTCATATGTTATTCTCATAAAAGTTCCTAAACTCAGACAACTATATATTTTTAATTAATATATAGGGTTATTATTATATTAGAATAAAAAATGAACAGCTTGAAGTCATAATTACTAATTATCAATAAAGTAAGACTATAAAATTACAAAATTAGTAGATAACCACTGGGGCGCTTCATTTATGAAAAATTCGATCTGAATGTTTTTATTAGAAGAAACTTTGAAGTTAAGTCACTTCTTAGCGTAATCTAACGGTGAGGATTTGAGTAGTATATCGAAGATCTTAAATTTAAACCTTCTTCCATCAATTTACTCAAAAAAAAAAAAAGAACTTGAATTTGCATATTGCATTTGATTAATGAATTTCTGCTTTCCAAGGGAGGAAAAAGGGGGGAAAAAAAGGAGGAAAATAAGGAGAAAAGAAAACTTTTGGTTGTGGTCTACTCAGCCCATATCATATATGGGTAAAAGGCCTTCGTTTTTTTTGGCCTTTCAGGCCTTCATATTGAAACCAAAGTGAAGTTAAAAATTAAAGTACATTTGGTTTGTCGGGGACGTGTTGAGGGGAATACTTCTATTCTTATCGCTCATGTTTATTATATTTTTGTTATAAATATTATTGGATATTTATAAAATCATTTTGATTTATCTATAAGTTATTATAAATTATCTTAATTGAAATTATTTTGATTGAGTTTATCTCTAATTTTTTTTCTTTTTAAGATTTGAAGTTCTATATATAGATGATTGTAATAAAAATTCTATATAATTGTAAAAAAGAGGAAACTCCTTTCATGAAGCCCACCCAATTGAATTTATTCCATTTCCCAAAGTGAATGCAATAATAAGTAAAATGTTTAACCGTGGAAGAGGCCATAGTTATAATCGTAATGATAGAAGAAATCAAACTAATTATTGTAATTGATAGTTATAAATAATCATAAATTTACTTCTAACCACCAGAATTGAGATAATAATGATTAGAAAGGATAATAATGTAAAATCTTAAAAGGTTTAAAAAATATATATTATTGATATAGTATGAAAAGACCTTGGTCACATACTTATCGATATAGTATGAAAAGACTTTGGTCACATACTAGTCGTACATCCAGATATCTTATAGAATTTTATCAAACCTTACTCAATGGGAAAAGAAAAAATATTAAGATAAATTTTATTTTTGAAAATAATGTCTTCAACCATGATCCTTATAATATAATACATTTAAATGTGGCAGATTTCTTAAAATACCCTAAAGGAAGAATTAATCATTTGATTGATGATGACAATGTCTAAAAATAAAAATTAATTTCTAATTTTTCGAAAATATAGACATTCACCTACCTTTAGTTAAATACAAAAAATAAATATTGAATATTTATTTTCATGGATACAGCAACAATGCACACAATTCTTAATAATAGAAAATATTTTTTTTCCAATTAATGATTGATAAAGCTTATGTCAATACAATCTCCAATGGTACAAAATTGATTAAATGCTCAAGAAGAACTAATATAATTTTATCAAGAGAAACACAAATAGTTATAAATGATACATTGTTGCTAACTAAATCTCAAAGAACTTATAAGTTTTAGAGAAATATAATGAAATATATACCACATTGATACAATAAATGAAAAAAAAATTAACTGTCTTTTATATTATAGTTATTGTCTTAAGGAAGAAAAATGTATTGAAAAAGTTATTATCATTTTCTTCTGGGTTGTACTACACATATATAAATTTGATCAAAACACATGCTATAATAAACCAAAAGTTCACAAACAAAAATATATGTACTATTTGACATGAGATAATGAAACAAAAAATCATTCAAAATTCATATGATCATTCATTAAAGAATCTAAAGATTCTTTAAACTAATGAATTTTCATATACTATTTTTTCTTAAGACAAATTGATTAAAAGGTCATTAGTAGCTAAAGTTAGACTAAATCTATATCATTTTTGGAACAAATACAAGTTGACATATATAGACCATTTAAATATTTTATAATTTTAATGGATACTTCAATAAGATGGTCACATGTATATTTATTTTCAACCCGCAACTTGGCATTTGTGAGACTACTTGCATAACTAATTTGACTTCGAACACAATTTCTTGATTATGCAATTAAGACAATATATCTTAATAATAATACTGCATTTGCATAAAAAAAAACCTTTAATTATTATTGTATGACAATAGGAATAATTGTTAAAGATATTGAAGTATGTTTATCCATAAAATGATTTAGCTAAAATAAATTATTTTAATATCTTAAAGTATTAGCTATATCATTGTTTAAAAGAACGGGACTCCTTATATCTTAAAACTTGTAAACTTTACATGTTCCATGATTTTTATGCATCAAATCAATAAATTTTCATTAAATCTCCTCTTTATAATTGGCTTTGGTCAAGAGTCATCTCGTTTTGCTTACATCAAGATAATTTAAACATATAATATATGTTTCTATTTTTCCACCATAATGCACAAAGATAAGCCTTCATAAGAGGCTAAGAATATAAGTATAGATATAAATTTTTTATTTCCAATATTATGGGAGAAAATATATGATTGTAAAAATAATACAGTCATCTTGAATCTCACACAAAGTAATATGAACCTGAAGTTCAAAGATGATTGATTTACAAATGATAACAAATTAATTGTTAGTTATATTATTGATTTAAAGAAAAAAATAAATGTTGTATATCAGTTGCAAATGCTCTAATTCAATAAATGTCCAAGTTGGACAAAACTTTTATTATATAGCAAATAAGTTTAGAACATGTCAAAAATATTATAAAACTATTGATTTCAAACACAAAAATCCTTAAAAGAGAAGGAACAAATATACAAAATGACCTTATTGAATAATCAAATGATCCTGAAAAGATTTGAAACATAATCAATGACAAATTTCTTGAAAAAGCTTAGGTACCTAAAATTTACGAAAATAAAGAGATCTCAATTGATTATATCTCTAATATAAAAGATAGAACTAAGTGGAAAATAGTTGTTGACAACATTTTTTATACAATTTAATGCTCAATATTATGAAAGACAGTGATAATCTTGAATTTATATTTAGAAAAAAAATATGATTTATGATTATTGGCCAAAGAAAAAAAGGCAATTTAAACATAAACGCAAAATTTAAATATACTTGAAAAGTGAAGAAACACCTAAAAGGTGTTAAGCTAATAAAACACCCAAAAAGTGTGCAACGAATAAGGTACAAATGTAAAATTGTGTCAAGAAAATAAGACATTTGACACTGTAAATGTAAAGCATAATTTATAGCAAAAGTTTTTACAAAAAATTGTCATTGGATATGAGAAATATATATTTGCATGTGATGGATATAATTTTGCTTGCAATGTATCAAAAATATGTGTCTAATAGATGTAATTAAATCCTATTACATGTGTGATAATCAATAATGATATTATACGAAGAGTTAATAAAGGTTTTAGTCTTTATAGTTTCAATAAATTTGTAATTTAGTCTTTATATTTTTATTTTACGTAATAACATCCTAAGATTTAAAATTATTTATAATTAAATCCTTATTGTCAACTAACATTGAGTTCTATGTGTTCATTAAATTATATATTGGCATTTTACTTTTACTTACTTGCTATATTTATTGTACTAAAATTCCTTTATTAACTTTTATCTACCATATAAAAAAAATTTCCTTCATTACTTTTTTTAGAAGAAGAAAAAATGAATCTTTATGCTAATAAGGATTAAAAATATTGAGTTTTTTTTTCTAATATCATTTATAGAAAACAATAAAGGAGCTGAAAAAATGAATCTCAACTAAATTTTAAGTTATCCTATATTATTTAGATTTAATATGAGTTGATGGTAAAAATTTAATTACAAATTATTTTAAAATTTCAAATGTAATTATATAAAATAAAAATATAAGAATTAAATTACAAATTCAATAATGTTGATGGTAAAATTTGGTTTAGTAAACTCAAATCTTAGTCAACACAAATAATTCTCCAACACTCTAAACTGTAAGCTGATAATACAAGTTATAACAGGAAAGAGAGAGTGGGAAGGAGGAAGAGCAATGAGCACAGAAGCTTTTTATCATAATTTAGCTAAAGGTAGTATGACCCCTACATCCATGGTGGTTTGTATTTTTTGTTATACAATGGTTTCTCTGTGTAGTTCAACAGAGTTACAATGTCAGTGCTCTCTCACTGTTTTACAAGAATTTCTGCATATATTTTCACTCTCCTCTTATAATGATCTATCCCTCCTATATATAGAAGTCGGGAGGGTTACAAGTGTAATTTGATAAATAGTAAGGCTATCATTTCTGCTGCTATAGGTAATTAATGCTTGATGGGCAATAAATGCTTGGCATTTCATTATCAGATTTTAGAGGCTGATGTGTTAATTTTGGGGGCTGACTTGTCGATTAGGAATACATGCCTCTAGCTGCTGATTAGACTTTCGTACCTATGCTCAGCTCATTAGCTTAGCCACCTGAGCTCATGTTGGGCAATCCACTAGCCACAGGGATTGGTCTCGTTACTGGATTCATCCAAAGTCAATCTCCTAAAAGATGGCTCAGACATTGTGTTTCGTTTAACGAGTTGGAGTCCTCCCTAATGAGCCAGGTTCCCACTTCAACCTTGTCCTGTATCCTCAACAAGCTAGAATCAATCCTCAACGAGCTGGAATTTTCATCTTGGTCTCATTTCCCATCCGAGGTCCACAGCTGGTGAGCCGGTACCCCTACTGAACAACTTCAATTTTTAGATAATCTAGGCCTTTTCTAGCTAGACTTGTCTCCTGTTGGGCCTTCACCAGTCTAATTGACATTGTCCTGAAAATACCCATAACCCACAATATAATTGCAGTTTGGGGTGTTGAACAACATAATTGTAGTTTGGGGTATTAAAAAACTATTCAGGTTGACTAAGATTTGGGTTCACTAAACCAAATTTTACCATTAACATTTTGGTGCTAGAAGAAGGGCCCCCAAACTATTTCCTTTCTTTCTGTGATTTGCTACAAAGATGTAATGGCATGAGGAAGAATAGCTAGAAGCTCTGATGCTGCCACTGGCCAGTCAGAAGGTTAGGTACAACAACAATGAGAAATGTTACTAGTCAAAGGCTCTATCCTCCTAGCTCCAAGCACTTCTGTTGCCCCAAAAATAGGTGTTGCTCCTAGCATGGCACCTTTCACTCCCTATCAACCTGTTGCCTTTAGAAATGATGCAGTGCAAGTATGGCACCAACGCCAGGAGGTGCTTGAAAATACGGTAAGGGAGTTGACTGATATGGTTAGAACTTTGGCTCAGGCATAACCCTGGGAGCCCAAAGACAAGCCCAAGTTGCTGTGCCTGGAGGAAAGCCTCAACAACTAGAAGCTTGGTAGGAGAAGCCTGGTAGAGAAGAACATTAATGAGTTAGCTCCGTCTACATATCCAACTCATGGTTGAGATCAGAAGTCCATCAAGTCCGTGAAGATGATGAAGAAGAAGATTAACGACCTTAGAGCTCGCGTCAAGAAAGAAGCTCGAGTGGGACCAATCGAGGGTATAGATTAGATCACCACTCATTAGGTCAAGGACACAGCAAAAAGCACAAAACCTCAGATCGCCATTCCCATGATCAGAAGGATGACAAAAGCCATCGCACCACTAATCGAGAGTCTGAGACTCAAGACCCAGTGATCGACAAGCTACTCCAGAGGGTGAAGTAGCTAGAAAAAAGACTCGTGACTCAGAATAGCCAAGATAGTTATGAGGAGAGGACATCATTCACCTAGGAGATTGAAACACAACCTCTTCCTTAAAGATTCAAAGTCTTTAATATCCCACCATACAATGGGGATACCAACCCATACAACCATTTGGATGCATTTAATGTTCAAATAGACCTCCAAACTACAAACCCACTAGTCAAATGTCGTGTTTTCCTTATGACACTTGGGGAAATACCTAGGACATGGCTCAAAAGTCTTCCTGCCCATAGCATTCATAGTTGAGATGAATGCCAAACAAAATTCCTCAACCAGCATAAGGTACTAAAAAGGCAGCTTGTGCTGTCTTACCATCTCACAACGGTCTTTCAATGAAGAGATGAATCACTGAAGGATTACATTGTTCGATTTAGATGCAATGTCGAGAACTCTACAAATGAGAGCATCTTTATAGCCATTTTAGCTAGGCTTCGTAAGGACAGCAAGCTCTATGAAAGCATATACAAATCTACGGTAAAAGATTTGGGTGAGTTTTATGACTAACCCACTAAAGAAATAAGGTAGGAGGAGACTTTTGGCACAAAGAAACCCAATCAAAAGGATGAGATGGGTGGCTCCAATCGGGACAAGAAGAGAAATAATGGCGAGAGCAATGGGGGAGGTCAAAAAGGGGGTTCCAATGGCTAGATCACGAAGAAAGCCAGGTGTAGTGCCTTAATAAATGAAAAATAAGAAAATAGAAATAAATCAAATTCTTAATGACTAAAGTAAAATTTTGAAAACTATTGTTGGGGTTGAAATGAAAATTTTCTTTTGTAGGAGGACTTTGTTTAAGTTTTTGCTAGGTAAAAATGTAAATTTTCCCCTTTTGCTTTATGCCAAAAAATATCTTACTCGACCTTTCTCTCTCTTCACCCTCAAGCTCTCCTGAAGTTTCCCCACATTCTAGAATTCTTCTTCCTCTCCGTTCACGTTCACCTTCTCTAACGAGTTTCCAGCAAATTTCCTATGTCTCTTTCTTCTCTAACATTATCTCCAAAGTCTTCCAGCACCAACCTTCCTCCTTGCGTGAAAATCTTCTCTAGCCTGAAGCTCTACCTGGCTGTGCTGCCTTGCTCAGTTGGTTAATTTCCCCTTCATCCAGCAAGCATTATGTCATTTGTTCATATTTCTGGTAGCTCTTCCCTTCCCTTAGATTAACTCTGATAACAGCGACAATTCCTTGTCTGACGTCTTGCACTATTCAGCTAATCCTTTCTTCTGCTAGTCGACAAAGTTTTCGTCGGCAGCGAGCTTGCCATCGACACTTTGAAAGGTGGTGAGTAATCTTAAAATAAAAAATTTATTTTATAGCAATCATATATCTAGATTCCAAGATAGTTACCTAAGACCTAAGTATGAAATTATTGATGAAAGATGGAATTTTTTTATTGGTGTGTTGCTTCAGAAATACTGCAATTGAATTATTAAGTTCATTAACATCCAAATTTTGAAAGTTTCAGCTAATTTTCAATTAGGCTATTCTAAGGAGTGTTGAGGTGAGTAGATAATCTTTCTCACTGAAAAATCTCATGTGTAAATATGATAAAATTTTACTACATGAGATGTTATAATTCCTTTTAAATAATAAATTTTTTCTATATATTAATTTGATTTTGAAATGTATATTTATGTGTTGTATACATTCATGAAATAGTTTATTGTGCTAAAATTATGCATTTCCATCTTACTTTATATTATTGAAATTGTTGACACCACTTTTCTACTTGATTGGATATGGAAATGAATTAACTAGTTTATGTATATTTTAATAAATATTGCTTACTTGATTGATAAATTTCTTGCCATATAATGTGTTTTAAATGCTGACTTGAAGTACCACAACCATTATGAAATTTTCTTAGTAATCCTTAGAATATGTGAATCACCCGGGTAGGAATGGATAAGGATGGAAATGTAGAGATATGTACTCAAGTGCACTTAGGGATATGAATTCACTCGTGTAGGAGTGGATAAGGTGGGAAATGTAGGGATGTAAATAAATATTCATGAGCATCTGATAGATATGTTGGATGGCTTGTGACAATGAGTACACTTATATTCTAATGGTTACCTTTTCGGAATATAAACTTGCGGAAATCCATTTGTATGATTTTCTATAACGGGTTTTAATGAAATTTTTGAAGGTTACTGATTTCCTCTCTTGTTTACTATCATGTTATTGGATATCATGTTTTCCATTATATAATTTCTTGCTGAGTTATAGATTTAAATGTATAATATGATTATGGTTGCTAAATGGGTAAGCACACTTACATGAGTATACTCATATTTATATATATACTTTTAAGCATGGTTTCAAAAATGGGGTTTTAGGGTGATCACAGGGTTGTTTACTCACTGAGTTTCAATGAGACTCACTTGTCTCTTTTCCTATTTTTTAGAGCCTCAGGATTCTCCTTTTATCCCTCTATCTTAACCAAATACCGGATCTGCTCCTTAAGTGAGTAGGTCTCTTTGACGAAGCATATAAGTATACAAATGGTGGAGCTAGTGGCAGTTGGTAAGGATGCATTGCATATATATATGTATGTTATCTGACTGCCCAGTAGAACAAGAATGGTTTAGTTTGGGCCATTGTTTATTTTGTCACGTGTTGTATAGGTCTCGTTGGGCACGTAACCCCTTTTATGCATGTTGGCCTTGTGCCTAGATGTAGGAGAAACAGGGGAAATTCTGTTGGATTTTTGGCAGAATTATTTGTAAATGTTTCAACATATATTTATAAAATTGTGAATATTCTGTATATTTTGCATTGTTAGGCTTTTAGAGGTTTTCTATCGGTGACCTCCTATGCTGCTCACATTCCATGGATTGAGGCGTGACACCAAGAGTGAGTGACTACTATGCCAAGGTCACTACGACAGCTACAGCATTCTATCAGACACCCTAGAAAGAATTTTTGTAATAAAGAGGACAATGAGGACTTTGAAAGACCCAAGCCCTTAAAAGTTCCCCTTAAGCAAAGAAACAAGAATAAATTTTGTGCCTATCATAATGAAGTCTGGCACAATACTTCAGATTGCTGGTCGATCAAAGATGCTATCAAAGACCTCATCAAGAGCGGTCGCCTGAGGGATTACGTGGTGTGACCTTTAGGACAATGACCACCATGGCCTTAGCAACCAGCCCAGCACTAGTATCAGCATCAGTAACCTCTGACTGTGAAGAGGCACGTTCGGTCAGAACCATATTCACCATTCATGGTGGATCCTATGCTGTCGAAACGTCAAAGAGGTTGCATGATCAATATGTGTGAGAGACAAGTCATATTCTACTTGCAGAGCACGGTAAAGCTGGAAAGCCAGCAAAAAAGGCCAAAACTAATTCTAGTTGCATCACCTTTGCTAGCGAAGATGCCCAAGGAGTACATTCTCTGCACAATGACGCACTGGTCATTCGGGCCAAAACTAGTAATAACGAGGTGTAGAGAATCATGATCGACACAAGCAGCTCGATAAATGTAATGTACAAATAGTATTTTAACCATATGGGAATAAATTTTGACCAGCTTCACCCTTCCCCAGAACCTCTTTTTGGCTTCATAGGAGATGCAGTAGTACCCATGGGGCAAATAAGACTTCTAATTACCCTCAAAGATTCAGACTACTAGGCTACAACCCTTACGAATTTTCTGATCATTGAATCCCCATCAGCGTACAACGTGGTGCTAGGATGACCAATAATGATTGGCCTAGACATGGCCATATTGCCCAAAACACTCACCATCAAGTTTCCAATCCCGAACAAACTCACCATCAAGTTTCCAATCTCGAACAAAGTTGGATGTGTACGAGGAGAACAGAGGTGGCCAGGTGATGTTACAAAGACGCAATTGAAATGGGGGTAAGAGGGAAGAAAATTGATGTGGTTTACCTGTGAGCTCGGTTAAGGTCAGCCACAACCTGGACCCTCATGAAGTAGATGCTAAAAAAATGACCAGTCAAATAAAAGAGGTCAAGGATGTTCAAGTCAGTGAGGCAGATTCTGAAAGATACCTCAAAACAGGAAGAAATCTCCCCTCAGATGCAAAGATGGAGCTGACTGAGTTTCTTAAATCAAAACTTGATGTCTTCGCCTGGAGTCATGAAGACATGACTGGAATTAACCCAAGGTCATGTCACACAGATTAAATATAAACCTTCATTATAAGCTAATATGCCAAAAGCGAAGGCCTATAACCGTCGAACGGTATATAGCTTTAAAGGAGGAGGTGAATAAGCTTTTAGCCAACAAGTTTATCCTAGAAGCCCATTACCAGACTTGGGTAGCCAATCATGTGTTAGTCAAGAAAAAAATAGGAAATGGAGAACCTGTATTGACTTCGTAGATCTTAATAAGGCATGCCTAAAAGATAGCTTCCCCCTACCCAGAATTGACCAACTCATGGATGTGATGGCAGGACATCAACTCCTCAGCTTCATGAATGCTTACTCAAGAAACAAGCAGATCCCCATGGCCACACAAGATGAAGAACACACCTCGTTCATCACTAACTGTGGATTGTACTGCTACAAAGTCATGCCCTTTGAGCTAAAGAATGTGGGAGTGACCTATCAGTGATTAGTAAACTTGATGTTTAAAGACCAAATAGGAAAAATAATGGAGGTGTACATGGACGACATGTTAGTGAAATCCGAACAGGTCGCCAACCACATCCGTGACCTGGGGGAAATGTTTCAAATTCTAAGGAAATATCAAATAAAGTTAAACCTGCATAAATGCATGTTCGGGGTCCCTTCGAGAAAGTTCCTCAACTTCATTGTAAACGGTATGGGGATCAAAGCAAATCCTAAGAAAATTAGAGTTCTCCTCAATATAAAATCCCCCATTGGAGCCAAAGATATACAGAGCTTAAATGGCCAGGTCGTAACACTTAGCAAATTCATCTCTAAGGTGATAGATAAGTGTGTTCCCTTCTTCAATGTCCTGAAAAAAGTGAAGAAATTTAAATGGACATAACAATGTGAGGTCACTTTCCAGCAGCTTAAAGAATATCTTGGACGGGCTCCACTCTTGTCCAAGCTAAAAGAGGGCAAGAAATTAATCATTTACTTGGAAGTGTCCCAGTACGCCCTGAGTGTAACCTTAATGCAAGAAGAAGGAGAAGCCCAATTCCTTATTTATTATGTGAGCAAGAGACTACCGGATACTGAGACAAGATACTCACCTATGGAGAAATTCACCTACTGCCTCATGATTACATCAAGAAAGCTATGACTCTATTTTCAGGCATATTGAATAGAAGTGCTTACGCAATTCCTTCTTAGATAAGTTCTACACAAGATGGATGCTTCAGGTTGGCTACTCAGATGGGCAATTGAGCTCACCCAATTTGATATTGAATATAAGCCCAAACCGACGATTAAAAGGTAAGCTTTGGCAGACTTCATTATAGAATTCACCGGGCTCATGCCAGAGGAGCTAGAATCTTCAAAAGCTCTGTGGTGGGAACTGCATGTTGATGGGTTGTCGAGTGAACAAAAGGCCAAGGCAGGGGTGCTTCTTATTAGTCCAGAGGGGTATAAGATCCTATGTGCTCTGTGATTTGATTTCCTGGCCACTAACAATGAGGCCAAGTACGAGGTGCTATTAGCTAAGCTGTGACTACCAAAAGAGGTGCGAGCTGGAAAGGTGAAGATTTTTAACGACTCACAACTAGTTATCTATCACATAAGGGGAGAATACCAAGTTTGACGGTCAAAAATGGACATTTATCTCCAAAAAATCCAAGAATTATTAAGCTCCTTTTAACAATATGAGGTCAACCAAATATCGTAAGCCTAAAACGTGCATGCTGATGCTTTAGCTTGCTTGGCTATGACCGAAGATGTCGACTTCTTGGAGGAGTTTCCAGTGGAATTCCTCTTGTCCCTGAACATAGAGTTGGGGGACATTGTAATGACAATAACCATGGCCCAAGACTCGTGGATGGGCCCAATCATTGATTACTTACAAGATGGCAAGTTACCAAAGGACAAGCTCGAGGCATAATGATTGCAAGCTCGAGTAGCTAGATATTGCATTTGTGATGATGCACTATGCAAAAGAGGTTCACAACCCTGCTATTAAGATGCATTGATGGCAATGATTGTGACATTGTCCTAGAAAAGATCCATGTAGGCGATTATGGAAATCATGTCGAGAGGCTATCCTTGGCCTAAAAAACTCTCCAACAAGGATTCTATTGGCCCACGATAAAGTAGGACGCTGTTGAGCTCGTCAAAAGGTGCGATAAATGTCAAAGATTCGTAAAGATCCACTGAGCCCCACCAGCCTACCTATGGTATATGGTTAGTCCATGGCCCTTTGCAATTTGGAATATAGACTTAATTGGACCACTTCCTACAGCTCGCGAAAATTGTAAACATACAATGGTGGCTGTAGACTACTTTATCACATGGGTAGAGGCAAAGGAGCTCATAGAGATCTCATTTATAAAGATCAAAATATTCATATGGAACAACATCATTTGTAGATTTAGAGTCCCTCAGCAGATTGTGATTGACAGTGAGACCTAATTTAATAGCAAGTAGTTCATCAAGTTCTATGATGAGCTCAAGATCACAAAAAGCTTCTCAGTCGTAGACCATCCACAGGCCCACAGGCAAAGTTGAAGCCATCAATAAGATCATCAAATGAATCTTGAAGACAAAGTTAGAGGCCAAGAAAGGGGCATGGGTAGATAAGCTGCTGAAGGTACTCTTGTCTAATAGAATCACACCTTGCAACACCACAAGAGAGACCCCCTTCTCGATGGTATACGGATGTGAAGCGATGACCTCTGTAGAACTTAAGGTAGCATCGTAACAAAAGATTACTTTCAATCTAGAGGACAATGATCAATTGCCCATCGTGAATCTAGATCTTGTAAAGGACACAAAAGAAAGAGCTCGCCTCAGGGTCATGACCTACCAACAATAGGTCACAACGTACTATAACCAAAAGGTGCAAACTTGGAGCCATAAGCCTGGTGATTTCGTTATGCATCTTATCCTTTTGGGAGCATGCAAAGCTAATAAGGAGACCCTTAGACCAAACTGGGAAGGCCCATACCTCATCAAGAAAGTCATTGGCAATGGAGCTTACCATTTGGCTAATATAATGGAGTAAAATTTCCCTAAGCTTGGAACGCCTAGCATCTTCACCGTTACTATCAATAAAGACCCCCAATATTTGTAAAAATTAATCAAAAATAAGTGTAAACATTCAAGTAATTCTTTGACTTTTTATATTTGTATTTGTTTCTGAATAAAAGTCTCAATAAAGTATTTCACGAGAAGCAAGTGATGTATTATATGAGGAGTATTAATTGAAGCGGTCTATTAAGTACTCATCTTTACACAAGTTTATCAAGTCTCATGTATCCGAGCATGGAAATCAAGGAGAAGCAAATGAGAATTCATTCAATGTCCACTCCAACAAAGTTAATTCATACAAAGTTTGAAAATTCATTTCAAAGTTCGAAAGAAAAAATATAAAGTTACAAAAAGTTATAGCCTAAGGAATTGGAGCTTTAAGAGCTGGGCCTTCTTGAGGCAAATGATCAGTAGGATGAGCTTCAAGGATGTCTACTACTTGATTATCAATGGCTTCCATGACCTGTGAACCACTCTCTTTTTTAGTGGCACCCTCAGTGCAAGGACCTTCAGTTCTAGGGCTTGTGCCCTTCTTAGAAGACCTTACCTTAGCAGCCCTCTTCTTGAAGCATTCCACAGCCTCAAAAGCCTCCCTGCCAAAAAAAAGAGAAGTCTAATTTTGGATGTTATTCCCATAAAGTGTAAAAAAAGGCAATGCCAGTCTTCGACTCTACCTTCTCTACTACTTCCGTAACTAGTGAGGCAATCTCCACTTTGACCTTAGCAACCTTCTCCTTCCTGAGAGCAACTTCCTTCTTGGTTGCTTCTAACTCCTTTGTAGTGATCTTAGCTCACCGTTCCACTTCCCTGGCTCATTGCTCTACCAATCTAGCTTTCTACTCTACAATCTCAGCCTGCTACACTACTCACTTAGTATATTTATGGGCCACATCCAAATCAATCCTTGCTTTGGTCAAGTCATTAACTGTCCTACCAAGGTTTGATGCAACGACCTTGTGATCCACTACTTCGTAAGATAAAGTAGCCTTAAAATCCTTGATCTTCTCCCTCAGCTCTAACAACTCAACGATGATGACGGCCAGCTCATCCACAAGATTCACCTTCTCCTCATCCTAAGCTCAGAGCACCTCATCTAGCTTAATCATTGTTAGCAAATTTTGAACATCCAAATAGCCAAATTAGATTATGAAGAAAGTAGAATAACTAAGATAAAAGAATTCTACTTACCACTAGGTGACGAGATACGTAGCCCACCAAACCCCCAAGGGTGAAGTCCTCTAACTTCAATACTAGGATCCTATTTAAAGGCCCCAAGATCATGTTAAAGTTGTCCAGGGAGATGTTGAGGTACTCCTCAATCTTAGAGCTAGGCCCAGTATGTCATTCCATGACTTCGACCTTTGGTGTCACTCACTTACGGGAAATAACCTTCTTCTTCCCCTTGTCCATTTTTCATTTCTTAGTGAGGGGCTCAGATAGGGTGGTGACATCGATGCAATGGTCACCTTGGCCTATGAGATAGGAATCGACTCTTGCGAAGGAGTTATCGCCAAAGCCGAGGGTTGGCTCTCAATAATAAGAGCCATGTCGGCATTTGGAGCCAATATGGCCTTGTCTTCATCAAGGTCAAGCACAACATCCTAAGTATGAGTTTCATTATGTTCTCATAATCCTTGAAATTTGCTGGACCAACTTTCTTCACCTGACAGATTCTTATCTCTCTTGTAAGCTCAGTATCTAGAGCCGGAGTGAGCTTCTACGAACAGATGAGACTCTTATTAAATTTTAAATCATTTTTAAGGATGTCCACAACCATGATTTTGTTCAACACTTCAAGTTCCTCAACCCTAAGAGTTGGATGCTTGCCAATCTCATTTGCAAAATGAGACAAAAGTTAGAATCAGAGAAGCAAATGTGAACAAGTCATTAAACTCATATGTCTTCAGCTCGCTCATAAGGAATAAGGACAAAACTGAAATTTTTGAGGTCGTGCAGGGATGGACACAAGATATAAAACCAACGAGTTTTATAATGTCCTACGTTGGATTTCCTTTTAGCATTCCCTTGCGACAATATCTTCTTATGCTCAATCGGCCGAGCCAAGAGATAATAAATCCCATCTGATGAGCTCATGCTCCTAATACTGTACAAGTAGCAAAGGACCTCAGCCGACGACAGTGGGAGATTATTCCTCAAATATATTAACACCAAAGAGGTGAGTTGGGCATAAGAGTTAGGAGTGAGCTGGAATGGGCTAAGTTTAACTTTATTTAGGAAGTTAATAATAGATGGGTGCACTGGAAACCTAAGCCCAGCAGTGTGGAAAGCTAATGGCAATGAACCCCTGAGGCAGATAAGGAGCATAATCGTCTAGGGAAAGCACGATGACATAACATCCCTAGGGGAGCCAATATGTCCGAACTGTGGTCAGAAGCTCGCAAAAGCGGACAAATGAAACATGTAGAGTAAATACCTAGCGATCAGAAGGTTGCTGACTCGTAGCGGCCTATTGACACCTAATGAGGTTTGGATGAGTAGTGAAGTCCCCAGCGACCTCACCACTCCTCGAGGTCGCTTCATCAAGATGTCACACCCGCTCCACCCCTTGTGCCGAAGAGTCAAGCTCGTTATCATTCCCTATTCGATGACGTCGATGTCCAAGACCTGCACCCATCTATACAAAGGAAAAGGAGAGGTCAAGTCACAACAAGCGGATCGTACCGAAAGAACTAAAGCTAATAGTTTCCTATGCGGTAAGCCATGTGTGCCTTGGGTCACCACATCTAAGATCTAGACTCCAAAAGACAAAAGGGACTCAATAGTTGAACCACAAAAATCCAGAAAACAAATATAAGACTCGAAATGGTAATCAGAAACCCTAGAAATCTACTGACAAATCAATCAAATAAATCGAATCAGACAAAAAGAAAATGCACAGGCAAACAACTTTACTTAGCATTGAGATATTTGAACCATAGGCAGACAAGTCTTACACCAATCATAAAACAAAAAAGTTTAAAAACTATGAGCTAAAGAGGGAAAGACTCACCGTGATTAACAGAAGCAACAAGTCTGAAGATGCATGCAGAAGTTTCTTCCAGAGAGGAAAACCCATATGGTAACTGAGGAGCTGGAACGGTGCTGATGGCAACAGACAACAGAGAACAATTGTGGGATTCAGTAAAGAGAACAAGCAAAAAGGGCTTAGGAGTTTCAAGTTTCAAATGACAAGTGAGAGGGAAAAAAGAGTCTCTTAGATTTATATGACACACGACACCACCATTAGATCTGGGAACTTATTAGCTACTCTTGATCTGATGGTTCGGTGAATACCAGTAGCAAGCTGGCAATAACATGACATGATCGACTACTAAAGGCAGGAGTAATTATGACAGGCTAGCGGCACAAATCAAAGAGTCACAGATAAAATGAGTGAAAGCCTGTCAAACAACCCGTAGGATTGTAGATCACAAGTGACGAACCATAACTCCTAACTCACTTCATGTCCAAGAAGTACTTTTCGTACCAAACTCTTGCACAGACCACGTCCAAGAAGTGCCTTTGGCACTAAATTCTTGCACAAATAATACTAAGACCCTGCGTACAAGAAGTGCTTTACACACCATACTCTTGCACGAACCACGTCTAAGAAGTGCCTTCGGCACCAAACTCTTACACCGACAATATTGAGACCCCGTGTCTAAGAAGTGCTTTCGGCACCAAACTCTTGTGCGGACAATACTGAGACCCTGCATCTAAGAAGTGCTTTACACATCAAACTCTTACACGAACCACATCCAAGAAGTGCCTTCAACACCTAACTCTTGCACAAACAATACTGAGATCCCATGTTCAAAAAGTGCTTTACATACCAAATTCTTACACAAACTGCATCCAAGAAATGCCTTCGACACCAAACTCTTTCGTAGATAATACTGAGACCTTGCATCCAAGAAGTACTTTACACACCAAACTCTTGTGTAGACAATACTAAGACCTCACGTCTAAGAAGTGCTTTATACACCAAACTCTTACACAAACCGTGTCCAAGAAGAGCCCTCGAGCACCAAACTCTTGCACGGATAAAGACGCACCCATGTGACCTACCTGGGCATTCAATCCCACACCAGCGAAGGTGCTTAAGCACTCTGATGCCCAAACTCCTGGCTAACAAAGGCACTTCGGTGCTCAAATTCATTACCAACTAAGATGGGCTAGTATAATTGATTGGTTATTTAACATGGCACATATCCTTTTAAGCCGTGGCTTATTAGCTCAAGCCCATTTATATAAATTTTATCTATATTATCTGAGGTCAATTAACTTATCAAGCACTCATTTTGTCTAACGTTTATCAAGTTATGATTTGTAGAAACTCATTCATGCTACCATCTGTAACCTACCAAGTCACCACAATGACATGCATGGAAGAACAAAAATGTTACTCAAAGTTTCATTCTAAAACCTCTTTCAACGAGGCGAGTTTTCATAAGAAAATTCGAAATGCAAAGGCCAGAATACACCTACAACCATAATAAGCAGGAGGAACTGGCCCTTTTAGAGCCAGAGTCTGCAAATCAAAGCTGACCTATAGTTGAATGAGGAAGAACTGAATACCAGTAAGCCTGTAACTATAATACGCAAAAGGAACTGGCTTTTAAGAACCAGATCATGCGAGTAGCAAGTGAGCCAAACTAGTCCCCTTCCTTAGCTTCCACTCGAGTTAGTGGATTGCCTAACTTGAGCATCCCCAAACTGCTTGGAGTGGGAGAAACAGCATTTGGGGGCAAGCACAGTGGCTGCATAAATTTTCCCTAACCCTTTTGAGCAAGAAAAGCATCATTCAGCTTCATCAAGCTACTTGAGAACCTAGAGACATCTGGTGCCACTGTGTAAGGAGATGAAAGAGCACAGCTGGAAAAGCTGAACTACAACAAGCTGCAAGGCCAACAAGCAAGCTAGACAATTCCAGCTCCTCTGTTCTGTTCTCCTCCCAAGCTAAAAGTTCCACCCTCAGCCTGGCAACCCCTGGGCACTTACAGAAACCAAACGATGAACTTATCAGAGGACAAAAGAGTAAAAAGGAAGGAGCTAGACTTGTTAGCACCATGAGGAGGTGGAATGGCCCATGCAAGTCTCATGCAACACACTATTCACACCTCACAGTCTTATGCAGCCACCTCAGAGTGCATTACCAAAGGCCAGAGCTTTAGAAATATGGGAGGCTCAATCAATGTACCCATCTGGTTATTCTTTAAAGCAGGGAAAGAGGCTTTTCATGCCTTATGTAGACTAGTTCGACCTCATAAAAAAGTCCAGAAGATACCCGGCTATTCTTGATCAAACGGTCCAGAGGGAAACAAGACTGCCATATCAATGGCTATTAAACATGCACAGTAGGAGGTATGGCCTGGTGCAAATGAAATAAAAGACTGAGGCCTAAAATGACAACACAATAGACTAAATGCAAAGACTTGACCACACTGCAAATTGCAAACAAGGACTTTGCTAGCAAACTACAACTCCCAGTTCACAAAGCAAACTAAGAGTTAGAGGGCTTATGTTGTGGGTATTTTCTAAACAATGCCAATTAGATTGGCAAAGGCCCAACAAGAGATGAGTCTAGCCAAAAGAGGCCCCAGATTATCTAAAAAATGAGGTCATTCAGCAGGGGTACTAGCTTGCCAACTGCGAACTTAGGACACGAGACGAGACCAAGATGGAAATTCTAGCTCATTAAGGATTAACTCCAGCTCGTTGAGGATGCAGGACAAGATCAAAGCAGGAACCTAGCTCATTAGGAAAGACTCCAGCTCATTGAATGAAGCACAGCGTCCCAACCATCTTTCAGGAGATTCACTTTGGATGAAACTAGTAACGAGACCAATCCCTATGGCCAATGGATCACCCAACGCTAGTTCAGGTCGCTAAGCTAATGAGTTGAGCATAGGTACAGAAGTCTATTTAGTAGTTGGAGGCACGTATTCCCAACTGACAAGTCAGCCCTCAAAATTGACACATCAGCCTTTAAAATTTGACAGTGAAATGCCAAGCATTTATTGCCCGTCAAGCGTTAATTGCCCACAATGGCAGAAATGATAGCCTTGCTATTTATCAAATTACACTTATAACCCTCCTGACTTCTATAAATAGGGGGATAGATTATTATTATAAGAGAAAAGTAAAAATACATATAGAAACCCTACTAAAATAGTGAGAGAGCATTGACATTGTAATTCTATTGAACTACATAGAGAAACCACTGTATAATAGAAAATACAAACCACCGTGGATGTAGGGGCCAGATTGGCTTTAGCCAAACCATGATAAAAAGCTTCTATGCCCATTGCTCTTCCTCCTTCCTACTTTCTCTTTCCTGTTAAAACTTGTGTTATCAGCTTGCAATTTGGGATGTTGGAGAACCATTCGGGTTGACTAAGATTTAGGTTCACTAAACTAAATTTTACCGTTAACAAGTAAAACTAAAGGACTAAAACTTTTATTAACCCTTATATAAAAATCCCCAAAGGATTTAAGATACGTGAAGCTTATAATTTGAATTCTTAAGAATTATATTCAATCAAATTACAAAGATTTTTTTATTAATTAAAGTAATCTAAATGAATTTTCTACGATTATCTTAATGAATATTTATTAAAAGGATATAAAAATAATCCTATCTACCTTTGTGTTTTTATAAGGAAATTTGAATATGAGTTTACTATTATTGCAGTATATATTGATGATTTGAACAATATTAGAACTTATGAAGAGCTTCCAAAGGCAGTTGAGTTAAGTACTTGAAAAATGAGTTTAAAATGAAAGACCTTGGAAAAATGAAGTTTTGTCTTGGCTTAAAGATCGAGCATTTAAACAATGAAATATTTATTCATCAATAAATTACATCAGAAAGGTCCTAAAATGATTTTACATTGATAAATCACATCCATTGAATATTCTAATGGTTGTTCAATCACTAGATGCTAATAATGATCCTTTTTTACCTCTTGATAATAATGAAGAACTTTTTGGTTCTAAAGTACTATACTGCAGTGCAATTGATACATTAATCATCTTGCTAATAATATAATCTTCAATCTGAATTAGAATGAAATCAAACATATATTTTGTTATGTTCAATAAGCAAGTGATATAGGACTATCTTATTCATATGAGTCAAGATCAAAACTAATCGCTTATATAGATGTAAGATCTTTATCCAATCTATACAAGACTCGAATTCAAACTGGCCACTTATTTTCATATGGTGGTATAACTATGTCTTGGCATTCGACAAAACAAACAATAGATGTTACTTCTTCAAATTATGTAGAAATAATAATAATTCATGAGGCAAGTTGAAAATGTGTTTGGCCAAAATCGATGACTCAACATATCTAAGAGGCGTGCAGTTTGAATTTTAATAAAGAGATTCTAACATGATTATATCATAATAATGCTAATTGTATAGCTCATTTGAAATAAGGATACATTAAAGAAGACAAAACAAAGTATATTTCATAAAAACTCTTTTTCAATCATGATCTTCAAAAAAATGATGATTTTGATATTCAACAAATCTATTTAAGTGATAATCTAGCATATTTACTCACAAAGGCACTTCCTACATTAACATTTAAGAAGTTGATTCATAAAATCATATTACAACAATTTAGAGAACTTGAGTAATATTTATAATAAGGGAGTTAAACTCATATTACACTCTTTTTCTTGACAATTTTTTCCATTGGGCTTCTATTGACAAGATTTTTAATGAGGCAAATTATTTATTAAAAGAATAATATACTCTTTTTCCCTTCACTAGGATTTTATTTCCTATTGTGTTTTTTCTTAATGATGATTTTAACAAGGCATATTCTTTATAAAATGAACATTCAAGAGAAAACCTTATAAATATTATATTCATCTGGATGTCCATGAAATCGTTTTGATTTATCTATAGGTTATAATGAGTTATCCTAGTTGATTTTATCTTCATTAAGTTTATCTCTAATTCTCTTTTAGGGCTTAAAGTCCAATATATAAATGATTGTAATAAGGATTCTACATAATTATGAATAAGAGATAACTTCATTCATATTAGTCTAATTCTTTTCATCTATTTCTCTAATATTTTTGTTTTACTTTTACAATAATCTTGAATTTCTAATAAATTGTTACTTTAAGTTCATGATTGAGTGAATTATAAAATTATGTCTCTTTCTTGTAAAAAAAGACAATGATACTGAAAATGACAATACTATGATTGGAGTAAAAATATTTTGGCTTAATTATAACTTTGATCCTCCTCATAGACAAATAGATTGCTTTTGGTCATTCTCAAATGAAATATTCTATTTTGGACTCCATAATATATAAATTGAACCAAATTAGTTCCAAATTAGTAATTTTTGTCAAATTAATTTAAGCTTGAAAATCTTAATTGGCATACAAATCTTTATAAGAGCCCTAAGCTAAAAGCACAAGTTGGTAAATCACATGGAAGAAAATTAGTGAAATTAACTTTATTAAGTTAGAAAACGTGTAAATCACATGACTCATTTAAGGAAAAAACATTCTAATTTGGTCATTAACATTATATAATTGATTAATTTTCCTTTCAATAATTACCAACTTAGGGTTCTGTTGTAACTATATATGCTGATTAAGATTTTCAGTTTTCAATCTGACTAACATTATTAATATAGATAAGATATAATCCAATTTATATATTAAAGAGATCAAAATATAATATTATATTTAAAGAAGACCAAATATGATGAATATATAAATTAAAAATATTTTAGCTTAATTACAAGTTTGGAGTTCTCTTTCTTGTAAAAAAAGACAATGATACTGAAAATGACAATACTATGGTTGGAGTAAAAATATTTTGGCTTAATTACAACTTTGGTCCTCCTCATACACAAATAGATTGCTTTTGGTCATTCTCAAATGAAATATTCTATTTTAGTCTGCATAATATATAAATTGAACCAAATTAGTTTCAAATTAGTAACTTTTGTCAAATTTAAGCTCAGAAATCTTAATTGGCATACAAATCTTTATAAGAGCCCTAAGCTAAAAGCCCCAAGCTGGTAAATCACATAGAAGAAAATTAGTGAAACTAACTTTATCAAGTTAGAAAACGTGAAAATCGTATGACTCATTTAAGGAAAAAAAAACATTCTAATTTGATCATTAACATTATATAATTGATTAATTTTCCTTTTAATAATTACCAACTTAAGGTTTTGTTATAACTATATATGCTGATTAAGATTTTCAGTTTTCTATTTGACTAACGTTATTAATATAGATAAGATATCATTCAATTTATATATTAAAGAGATCAAAATATAATATTATATTTAAAGAAGACCAAATATGATGAATATACAGATTAAAGTAATCAAAATTGAATTTAAGGCAAATATTTTTTGACATGCGACAAAGAGAATAAATAAAAGGAAACATCAATATTCAATATTATCTATCTGCCACCGAAGTCACATGCAAAACAGAAATGGCAAACTTAAAATTGGTAAACAAAATATAAAAATGATTTCATCAAGCTGAATTCCTAGTTGTAATAAAATCAAATTTTGAATTCAAACCAACCCCACATCCTTTTGTTTTTAAGAGATGCACTTTAAAATTGATTTGGTCAATGATTATTGAAAGAATTGAATAAGTTTGTAACTTGTCATCAATCTTAAAATTAAAACAAAATTGGTTTGAACTTTCCAAACGTTATCAAATAGCATTCTAATTTAATTTTCTGTCCATGGCTTGCACGGCCTTTTTAAACTGAATTTCAATGTTAGACTACCAATCAAATTAACTATAAATTTTTTTAATGATTTGTTTGAGAGAAAGTCAAACAGAGGAAAAGGAAAAAATAATTAAAAATCATATTTTAATTTTTTAATTCGTTTTCATCTCACTTCTCTTTATAAACTTTTTCCAAGTTGTCGGCATGTTATTTGTGGCGTCATATTCAAATGTTCTGCTTGTGATGTACATATAGAGTATTGATATTTCTTTCCACTATTTCATCTATATTCAGGACAAAATATACTTTAACCCCGTGAAGTAATGGCTTGGGACATATAAGATCTGTTTGAAAACAGTTTTTAAAAATTATTTTTTATTTTTAAAAAAATAAAATAAAAAAATTTGTTTGATTGAGCTATTTTTAAAAATAATTTTAAAATCTCTGTTCTAAAATATTATTTTAAAAATAATTTTTAAAAATAAAAAAAATAAAAACACTTTCAAACATGTCCATAAATCCCTTAAATTTTTAAAATCTATCAATAAGCTCATTGAATTTTTGTAAAAGTTAAAAAAGTAATTTTCCTCTTAGGAGAAACGACAAGTAATACATGAATTTCTAGTGATCTATTTTTTTATTTGTTTTTTGGTTTTAAACGTGAAATTCATTTCATTTGTATATGTCCTTTTTTTTTTTTTTTAATATTGACATTATTGTTGTTAAGGTATTGAAGGTTGAAGCTTTAAGACAATAAAAGCAGTGAGATCGTAATCTTGGAGCACCTCGAGTGTGAATTTTGTTGAAATAAGGGTTCGATTTAAATTTACGCTTTTGTGTTCCTGTTTCTTTTAATAGGAAAACTAATGATTTCAACTTTTACAAAAGTTCAAGAAATTTATTTATAGATTTTAAAAGTTTAGGGAATTTATGTATCACAATACATTATTTTAGGAGACTAACGTATATTTTTCCCTATGTTTTATATACAACAATCTCAATGTGGAAAAAGAATTGGGCTAATTTCTCTCTTAGAATTCTCAAAGCAAATAAACACTAAAAATAATTTTTAAAAAATTAACACTGTCATATTAAGGATTGTGAGAGGTTCTCACTGATCATTTCCCCGCCTATCACAATCTAATAGTAATTGATTAAAGAACGTTTATTAAATACAAATGTTTCAATTCAACTCGAGTTTTAATTTGATTTATTGTGCAAAATTTTTTACATTATAAATTAATAAAAGAATATTATATCATTAAAAATAATTAAAAAAATTTATCAATCATAAAAAAGTTAATAATTTTACTGATATGACATCAAATAAACCAGCAATAGTCTAAAATTAATTTATATTAATAATAATAACAATAAATTACATCTAAATCATGAACAAAGTGTGTTGAATTTTTACTTGAAAGAGTTTAATGAACTCCACCAAACATTGACTACCAAGAGAATCATTGAATTCATTGATGTGATCCCCTGTGCTTCCAGGCCTAATCTCACTCTATCCCTTTCATAAATGCAGAAAATATCTTCTTCAACCTGTGTCTACACAAATTGTATATATTAAAATAATCAGTAAAACAAGATATTATTAAATTAGCTATGCACATGAAGATAATCTCTCTCACTTACATAATAATATGTCTCTCAATTATTGATTTAGTCTACGCAAAAATAAATAAATAAATAATTTCTTGCATGTTATTATTATCCTCTAAAAGTATTAATATGCAGGCCTTGTTGATGTTAAATACAATAACAATAATGATGATGGTATATTATTCTTATTGCTGTTGTTGCAAGACAAGAACAAAATAATAATATAATAGCCGGTTGGTCAAAGTAATGCAAGTCATACCTCATTTTGTCTATTCTAGCAACTTTGATGGCAACACTATTCCTAATTGTTGATTGCTCATTCTTTCTTCATTCAACCCTAAACATGCTGTTTGAATTGACTTTGCAGTAATATCCCTTTTATAACTGTACTGAAGCAATTAATCTATTTTGTGATAACAATCAAAACACTCATCCAATTTTGCTTTCTTGCAATTGGCATTTTATTAATAAAATAGAATAGAATTAAGAATAAGAACGAATAAAAAATTTATTTGATAAACATTATAAAAGGAAAATGTTCATTCCATCATAAAAGTAATAAAATTGGTCATTCTATCATTCATGGTTTGACCTCTTATACTCTTATCTCTTATATTTTTTATATATTCTAAAATTATCTTTATAATAATAAATAATAAAGTAATATTATCTTTTTAATATTTATATTATAAATATATTTGATAATTATATTTTAAATAATAGAATTTAAAATTAGATATTTTATATTATTCATAAAATAAATATTATTTATTATATGAATTTATTTAATATAAAATAAAAATTAATAAATTAAAATTTATTTATGATATTTAAGATAAGTCAAAATTATAAAAAAAAATATTAGCATACTTGAAGTAAAAAATGGAATTAAATACTCTATTATTTGAAAATTTGAAGCTTTGCATATTTTTTATGATTTTTAAATAAATAATTTATTATTTTTTATTATAAGAATATTTTTTATAATTGATTACTTTTTTTTTTCATTCCATTTCTATAATATTTTATTATATTAAATATAAAAATAAATACTTATTTCATTCATAATTATACCAAACATGATTATGAAATGATTATTCCATTTCTTTCTCTTTCTAATTCTCATTTCATTTCATCTCCATAAATGTTGACAATGCCGTCCAAGCTATTTGAAGTTCATCGTGGACATGTGTATTTACTTTCTTAACATTTTGTGTATTATTATTTATATCATTTAAAATATTTTGATTTATTTTTAAATTTTAACTTCTATTGAAATATTAAAATATATCATATTAAAATCGAATCTGATCACAACTTATAAAATTTCATTATTTTTAATTGAACTTGATCATTTTTATAATTATTAAAAAATTATTAAATTCATCTTAAATTAATTGAATCAAGTATAATTAATTAATTGTATGAGTTTTATTTTTTTAAATCCTTATAAAATATAATTTATTAAAAATTTTACTATAATGTTATAATTTAAAAATATATATTAATTAAAATAATATAATTTAAATTGAAATTTTTTAATATTTTATTTTAGTGCTGAATGACCGGATCTGGCTCCGTGGCTTATGGACAACCAGGCCATTCCCACTTGCCATTCATTCATTTCAACCTACTTTCTTCACCAAGCATCATAACCTTGTGAAAGATTTTGGTGGGCATGATTTAAAGGTTGAAACTTTGATCTCTTTCCTCCCAGTTTCAACTGTATCACATATCGAAATACTGGGCTTTGAAATTACACCCAAGAATTTAAAGAACACAGCTAAGGCACCTTAATCAACAACCCCCCACCAACTTGAAGATAAGAGAGGGGAAAAAAAAAACACTCACTTTAAGTCAAAGATAAAGAGTTCTTCACAAGCAAATCAAAATTGTCTCAAAAAAACAGTAAAAAAACCTAGTTGCACATGTGACTTTTCAGACTGTGAGCCCCTCTCACACCTTTCCTACACAGTTACATCTATAATTAACATTTATGAAAAATTAAAAAAATATCATAATTAAAATTTTAAATTTAAACTATAGTTAAAATCATGAATATAATTATGTTATAATTAATAAAATTATAAATAAATATAAAATTATAAAATTATTATAAAATAAAATTATCGAAATTATTATTATAGAATAATCCACGATAATAATATTACAGTTGTGAATCACAGTTTAAAATTATCTCACATGATGTTATAGAAATTTTCACTTTTCTCTCTCAAGAGGCCCTCCTAAAAGACAGAGCACCATCTTTAGAAGTAAAGTTATTCCTGTCCACGAGAGAGCATGAATAAGGAGAAACAGAAGATAGTGGCCACTTTTGCATTTTTTTAATTCCTTTAGAGAGCATCAAATACTTGGCACTTGGCAATGTCCAATGCCAAGAAGGGAGAGTAAAGAATCCCCAGATTCTGTATCTGGGCTTAAATCTCTTTCTCCAAGCTAACCCTAAATTTGCAATACTTTCTGGGGCAAGTCAACCATAAAAAAAGGCACAAAGCAGGCCTTTTTCAAGGGGACAACCCCTCTAATCATGTCTCCAAATCATTGCTAATTGTGAATAATTGATGTGGTTGAATCCTTTAAATAACCTCATTAATTGGTCAATGAAGTTAATTTAGCATTTGTCGTTTTCCTTCTGATGTAAAACAAAGCTCATAAATAATTTGCTCCTGCCTGCTTCAACAGCTACTATTACATAACATTATTATGACCCCATTTCATCTTACTCAGATCTGATGAGTTTTCAGCTGAGAAAGATCAGCATTCTTTCTTTATGGCCGTCAATTAAGATTAAGGAGAGCAGTTATAGTCAAAGTGGAGATGATGCAACAAATTTAAATTGAAGATAATATGCTTACAGTGAGGAAGATTTGTCTTCTTTCCCTGCATGATTCACTTAATCTTTATACTTGATTTTAAATCCTATCTTCTGGTTATGTCAATTTTTTTTTTTAAAATTCAACATAACATTGATCAGTTTTTATTTTTTAACTTCCACTCAAATTTCACTTTTATCCGTTAATTTTTATTTAGTTCAATTTTATTTTATAACTTTTAAAAACAAATTGATATTTGACTTTTATTTAATAGAATTTATTAAAATGATGAAAAAATATAAATATGAATATGCATAATATTCTATATTCGAAAATGCTTATGTTGTAAAGATACAAGGAAATCCTATGATACAGAGAGGATGTAACATATTTGAAATATAAATTCCAATGATTTTAACGGTATTAAGACGTATTAATTTTGTTTAACGATAAAAGAGTTTTGATAGATCAAGATGAATTTACCATATTAACTTTGTAACAAGGTCAAATATTACTATATTAGATTTTTTTAGTCCAATGGATTTTATTAATAAGAGCCTAACATTGCTTTATTTTAAAAGTTAGATGGCAAAATTGAATCAAATAAAATTCAAAAGATAAAATTAAAATTTAAGTGAATATTAGAGGATAAAAAATATATTTTAATTTATCTGTCACTTTTAATTTTGAATCAACCTTTTTTATATTCATACAAAATTTAATTTTTCTTATTTTGATTTTTATAAAATATTTTTTTATTAATTTTATTTATGTGAAATATTGATTTGTTTAAATGATATAATTAAATATATTAATATTTTATAGAATAAAAATTGATAGAGAAATATTTTGTAAAAACGAAAGTGAGAAAGATTTTATGAGAGGAGATGGGGTTTACTCTTTTATTTTTGTGAGGGGCAAGTGGGGTCATAAAAGAAAATTGCACAAAAGACATACTTTTGAACGATTTGACAAAATAATTTTGGCATTCGTGGAATTGTTTGGTTTTGGGTCCATATATATCAACTCCACTTGGTTGCTAATTGCTGACATTAGCCGAAAGCAACAGCATACAGATTGCTATGATTACCAAGTGAGTGTGGTTATGGCCTATGGTCCAACAATTTCGAGTGACCATTATTCTGTGAAAAAAGCAACTCTCTTTATTTTCCATTAATAATAGCTTTTATTTGTTTGACCAAACACGGTATATATTCCATCAGAGGAAAAAGGACAATTCTCCAAATACGACATAACTCCGCCTTGGCCTCGACCGCAAGCTGGTTGGGAAAATGCCTCAACGAGAAATATCCTATTCGAAGTAAATGATTTTAACTTAATTTCATATATGAAAAAGAGAAGCACACTACCAAAATTGTCATGTGATTTTCTTATCTATCTTGAGAAGCAGAAATTCTAATTCTAAGTATTATGTAGTTTCCTTAATCTTTTGGTTACATCAAAAGTGTTTTCTCTTTTGGTGTTAACCAAAAGTCGTCAAAGCCAGATCCACAAATTTCCTGGATTGTTTTGCTTGTAGATTATTCCAACTTGTATTTTGCTCACTGATTTGTCTTTATTAACAGATATTTATAAGTCGAGTCCAACACGTTTCCTTTCTGATCACCAGGGATGAGAGCTCCACTTAATCACAGGAAGTTTTGTAATCCTTCTGCTATTACATAATGATCATATTTCTCAAATTTGACCAATCAAATTATATAGGGCCCTAATTGCAATGATATCGATATTTGATAGTATCTCGTCAAATCTTTTTACCATTACTAATTATGAAGCACCAGATTAAGACAGCGGCACGCGATTGAAGAATGGAACGTGTTCAAAATTCAACAGTTTTGTAAATATATATATATATATATATATATGAAAATTTTTCTGAGAAATTATGTTCCCTGTTAATTTTATAAATTAATCCTCATGAATAAAGATAAACAATATCATAATCTTTAAATGCATCATTTAGAAATCTTTGAATCAAATGATATTTAATATTTTTTTATTTTTTATTTTTTTACATTACGCGAATCTAATTTCGAGCATGTGTTTCACTAGTGACTTTACTTTGATAGTAAAATTAGATATGAGGCAGTCCAGCCACTTATTCGCCCTGGATATTTTGACCACTTCCCATTCTCTTCTATCTTAGAGCAAATTCACAGGCAAGATACTAATACAAGAGCTTTTAACTATTTAATGCAGAAGCCAAAGAAGAAAGGTGATGTTCAAAAGAATTGCATCACTATTTTGACAAATTAAGTTCACAGTATTCTGTGGGCTTACTTTTGTCATCACACCAAATTCAGTGGTAAGTAATGGAATTGCACATATACAACTAGGATTTTTTTCTCCCAAAGGTTATATTGAATGTAAGAACCTAAAATCTCCAAATGAATATTTAGGTGCCTTTCCTATGATTTTGGCAAGAAAATATTGGTGAGTGTTCCAAAATAAATATCTCATGACATTCAATTCAATTGAAGCACGTCCATGCCTTTTTCATGTTCATGTGAATTAAACATAATTTATGGGCCCCAAAAGATGGCAGTGGATTGTTTGAGTAGGTCATTCATATTTATGAAGAGTTTGGATTAGTAAATTATCTGTTTTTAGAAGTTAGGGGTAAATCTCACATAACAAATAATTCAGGGATAATTTGTTTTTTACTCTAATTTTATGAAAAATGAATCCTAAAATGGAGGAGTCATAGTTGCAATGCAAGTAGAGGCAACGGTGTTCAGTGATAATAAATGAAAAGGGCAGTTCTGATTTCTAAGGTGGTGGAATATTAAAGTGATTTAATAATGCCTTCAAATTTTATTGTTCATTTCGTACCATTTTCATTCCATGTAAGCAAAGCAGCTGCTGCCTCTGACTGCTCTTCACTTCCTTCCCCCTCATATTTCTCCTTCATCCATTACAAAAAGGTCAAAAACCAAACATCACCTCCCCTTTTTCTTCTCCTCTAACTTATTAGTACCTCCGTTGCTTTTTCAACTTCATCTAAACTTCCTTCACCCCTTCTGTCTCTGTCCCTTTATATATATATATATATATAAAAAAAAAAATTTCCATGAATTTATCGAAACCTTCCGTGGCCTTTCTATCATGTTTCCTTCTGGGCTCAAAATCATTGAAACCTTTCTAGCATTCAACTTTGAGTTTCACTGCTTCGTGGATCTGTGCTTAAAGATCTAATTGTGAAGCCATTTTGGAGCAATATGGGAAGCAAATGGAGAAAAGTGAAGCTTGCTCTTGGGTTGAATATGTGTGTTTATGTTCCGAGAGCCATAGACGATTCCCAATCGTCTCTAAACCCTGCTGCAAGATTTTCTGATGCTTATTCAGCCTCTGATGTTTCATTAACTGGAGATAGCACCAATTATCGCCCACCTACTCCAACTTCATCTTCTTCTAACCAAAGAGTGTCCAAATCCGGACCCAAATCACCCAAGGTTAGCATATTTCGCATTAAACTTTTGCACATTCAGAAAATAAAGTTTTAATCTTTTGATACTTTTGTCTTTTGTTGTTTTTTGGCTTGAGTTTCTACTGAATCTCCATGGTAGATTCTGATGGAAGCTTTGGATTATCTGGCCTGGGTTGAGGTTCATTTATTTTTTTTTCAAAAAAAAAAATTTCCCTACCATTTAATGAAGTTACTGAGGCCTAAATAAGACATTCTAGCTAAATAATAACAAAATGTTAATTAACATGATTAATTAGACATTGATATCAGCCTCAGGTCTAATCTATGGTTAAATTTTTTGCTTTTGCTTTGGCTTTGGCTTTTCAACTGGGGTATCTTAGTGGACATATCACAATGTGACATATCTGACTATTGCTGAGAGGGTTATTCTTGGTGGTGGTGGTGTTTTCAACTTAATTACGGTACAAAGTGAAGTGGTGCCTTTTTAAAGACCAGTTGCAGTGTTGCTTGGCTTATTAGAAGAGATTTTCACATTCAAGACCTTTCCTTTGCTTTTGCCTATTACTCCACTCTTCCATTTTTTGTACAATTCTCTCCCTCTTCTCTCCCTGTTGAACTGTTGAACGTGAAATTTCCCAAAGCTGAAATTTTCAAAGGACATAAAAAAAAAAAAAATCACAGGGCTATGAATCATCTTTGGTCTACCCTTCTTTTGATGACTCTTATACTCTTTTTTTAAATTATCTCGGAAGTTTCAATATGACATTCACAATTTGGCATAGTAGTACTACTTTATTATTTAAAAGATCGTGCTAATTATTGTTAAATACCCTTGATGTTCTCACTTTGTTTGACTACCTAAAGCTGACCTTTTTTTTAATTAAGTTGTAGATTTGCCTGGGAATCCTGGCGTTTTGGTGATTGCTAATTAGGCATCTAATTCTAAGTAGTAGGCATGTGTTAAAGATGGGTTGCATTCAATTTCATCTTTTTATGCAGTGAGTGGTCTTAGTAGTGGAAGTGGACCTGCATCGACACAGAAGGGGCAGTGTTAGACACTATAGTGTATATAATAGTGACTTTTGCAAATTTTGCATTTATTTATGAATACTTTATTGTGGCACTTCTCAGATCGCGCATTTAAAGAAACATAATTTTCATTTTTAATTGTCTGATTGATAAATTAAATTAAGTGGTTGGATAGATGTCCCCAGGCATGGAGGCTTATGTGGCAACTTTTCCATCAATGGATTATAATATTTTCTTAAATTCAAATAGATAACAATAATATGGTTTTCATCATTTAACTTCAATCCCTATACCCTATAAACAGTGGCATTGGGTGGGGTTTGAACTTGACAGTTTAGGATAGTAAAAAATTTTGAGAAGATTTGCAATGACATTCTAGTGCTCTGTAAAAGCTGAAGGAATCAGAATTTAAAGTTATATGATATTTCAACTTTTTGTTACTTGTACTCGGAGAGTTCATTCCTGAATGCATTCCCAAGTTTTTAACTTGGCGTATTCAGTAGCGTCCTTGTTTATTAGATAAAGGAATCAGAGTTTAAAGATTTAAGCTTGAAAGCTGTGAAAAGCAATATTGACCAAGTCTCATATAAAGTAGTGATTGATAGTTATAAGAAGACCATATGGTTAAAACTTTGAAGCTAGTGTTTCGAGAAGTTTTCAAACATACTATGAGTTTCATTTATAACTAGTGAGAATCCCATCCATGGCACGGGACAAAATAATATAATAAACTAAATGATTCAGAGACGAAGAATGAGATAGCATCTTCAGATACTTATCGCTTCAGCCACATAATAACTTTTATGTTACAAATAATAAAATTTATAATGCAACTAGTGCAGACATACCATTATTCTTCCTAGTCTGTTGGTAGTTAATTACATATGTCAAATGAGAGGGTTTCACATTTTCTGAGTCGTTTTGCAGAAAACATGGCCCTTTTCACGTTTCTTTCTTGGTTGAGGGTGTGAAGTGTGTAGTTTTTGTTTTATGTCTGCAGGAAATCTGCTCATGAAATTAAATAATTTTGTTAAATATCTTGTATGCTTTTGCATCTGTAGCTGACACAACTACTTCCATTATCCTGAAGGCAATTTTAGCACCAATGGCCTTGTTTTTTATCCAAATTATGTGCAGGGGACATGTGCAATATGCTTAAATACAATGAAATCAGGGCAGGGCCAAGCCATTTTTACTGCAGAATGCTCTCATTCTTTCCATTTCCACTGCATTGCATCTAATGTAAAACACGGAAACCAGATTTGCCCTGTCTGTAGAGCCAAATGGAAAGAGATTCCTTTGCAAAGCCCTACTTCTAATGTTTCCCATGGAGTTTCTCAAATCAACCAAGCTGCTTCCCCACGAGATGATGCCTGGACAACTGTCTTACGGAGGCTTCCTTCCCCACAAGGGGACCCTGGCCGGCAAATTTTATCACTTTATCATATTACTGAGCCAGCTATCTTCGATGATGATGAAGCTTTGGATCAAAAAATTTCAATCTCCCACAATAAAAATGAGGTTGATCACAATTCATTGGATACAATGAAGATCAGAACATGTCCCGAGGTTTCAGCTGTTCCTAAATCAGCCTCTTGTGATAATTTTGCTATATTGATCCATCTCAAAGCTCCTCATTTAGGTAGAAAACAAAACCATGGCAGAAGTAACAATGAATCATCAACTTCAGCTGAAATTTCTCGTGCTCCAATTGATCTTGTCACAGTTCTTGATGTAAGTGGTAGCATGGGTGGTACTAAGCTTGCATTGCTCAAACGAGCTATGGGTTTCGTCATACAAAATCTGGGTCCATTAGATCGGCTTTCTGTCATTGCCTTCTCCTCCACGGCCCGTCGCATCTTCCCTCTTAGGCGGATGACTGATGCTGGGCGACAGCAGGCATTACAGGCTGTTAATTCTTTGGTTGCAAATGGCGGGACAAACATTGCTGAAGGCCTGAGGAAAGGTGCCAAGGTGTTTGTAGAGCGCCGATGGAAGAACCCAGTTTGCAGTATCATATTACTATCTGATGGCCAGGATACATACACTGTCAATAGCAGGCACACTGTTGGAACAGATTACCAGTCACTTGTTCCAAACACCATTTATTGCAATAATAGTGTGGGCTTGAGGATACCAGTGCATGCATTTGGCTTTGGTGCTGATCATGATGCTACTTCAATGCACTCAATCTCCGAGGTCTCTGGGGGTACATTTTCTTTCATAGAAGCTGAGGATGTGATTCAGGATGCATTTGCGCAGTGTATTGGGGGACTCTTGAGTGTGGTGGTGCAGGAATTACAGGTGAAAGTTGAGTGTGTTCACCCTAGTCTGCAAATTTGTTCATTAAAGGCAGGAAGCTATCAAACTAGCATGATGGCCAATGGAAGATTGGCTTCTATCAATGTAGGGGATTTGTATGCTGATGAAGAAAGGGACTTTTTGGTAACAGTCAATGTTCCGGCTGACAGGTCCAGTGATGAGATGTCATTGTTGATCGTTAGAGGTCTTTATAGAGACCCAATTACAAAAGAAACGGTGGCTCTGGAAGAAACCAGTGAAGTAAAGATAAAGAGACCTGAGATAATTATTGCTGGAGAACAAGTTGTGTCAATAGAAGTGGACAGGCAGCGAAACAGGCTTCGTGCTGCAGAGGCAATGACCGAGGCTAGAGTTGCAGCAGAATGTGGTGATTTAGCTGCTGCAGTTTCCATCCTGGAAAGCTGTCAAAGGGAATTGTCTGAAACTGTCTCTGCTCGAGCTAATGATCGGTTATGTGTTGCTCTTTCTGCCGAGTTAAAGGAGATGCAAGAGAGGATGGCAAACCAACGTGTGTACGAGCAGTCTGGAAGGGCCTATGTTCTATCAGGACTGAGCTCACATTCATGGCAAAGAGCAACTGCAAGAGGTGATTCCACGGAGAGCACCAGCCTAGTGCAAGCGTACCAAACCCCATCAATGGTAGACATGGTCACCCGTTCTCAGACCATGCTTTTGAGGACTCCACAACAAAATAGGCGTGTCCTTAGGCCTGCTAGGTCGTTTCCTGGCCGGCGACAAGGACAATAGTCATGAAAACTATGTTTGGAAAGTTCCATTCAGTTCAAGTATCTTGTTCTCTACCTTTTTTTCCTTGTGGTTTTGGCAAGAGGGTTATAATGGAAAGGAGGGAGTTTTAGGTGCATAAAGTTCCTAATTTTGGCAGAATAAACTGTAAATTAATAGGCGGGGGGCATTCATGAGGAGCTTCTGAAGAGAACGACAAACAAGGAGAGATGGGATATTCTGAGGGATGTACATAGGATTATTTTTCGCTTGTCATATTGGTTGTGCTTCATTTGTTCAAGAGAGGGGTATAGCCTTGCAACTGTGGTGATACTTTGGGGGAAATTTCTTCACTTTAATGAAATATATATGATATGATATATAAGCTCTTGATTCTTTTAATAAGTGGGACTGATCTTGTTTCCACTTTTCCTTTTTGCATTCAATCTCTTTTAGGATCATCTTTGGCTTAGGAATGTTTCCACTACCTCGAAGTTATTGTATTTTTTTAATGAATTTCAGTGTCCACACATCCTTAATGCTAATAGTCTCATGTCCGATGATTGTTAAACTACATACATTATTTACCCTTCTTGTCGCCTTTTATCATTACTTTAATAACGGAACACACAGACTTATTATCAAACTTACCTGGTTGGAAAGTAGTTAATGGTCTGATCTAGGGAGAAAGTTGTAATAGGCATAAAGTTCAAGTTGCATTTGTGGACACTCATCTTTAGTGGAACAATGATGTTTCTGAGATTTTTCACGGTTGGTGTGTGTTTAATGTTTTGTTGCTCTTATTGTCAGAAGGAAAAAAGTTTAAGTTTATGTTTGGTAAAAATAATTGATAAATTAACTGAAAATTTATAAACTAGTTAAAAGTTAAAAAATTAAATTTTAGTTGAAAGTTGAAAGTCGTTAAGTTAACTTATTAAATTAAAAGTATTTAGTAGAAGTAGTTGTTAAACTGATTGATAAGTGTAAAATAATATAAAATGATATATTTATATGATTTTAGAAAAAATAATTTTTTCTTTAAAATAAAAGGATATTTAATTTTTATCATAATTTTCATATTTAATATTTAATTAATAAAATATTTTTTATTCTTACTATTTTATAATTAGTAATGCAAGTAAATTAGATTATTATTGTAAAAAATATTTTTCATAAAAAAAATAGAGCATTAATTAATTTTATTTCATAAATTTTTTTCTTTTTCATGAAAATTTTATTTATTTATATTAAATAAAATATTTTTATTTTATTT